>VCRD01000883.1:11955-83097 GCA_006783055.1 Trinorchestia longiramus
GAGCCAGGGATGCAGGCGAGAGCCAGGGATGCAGGCGAGAGCCAGGGATGCAGGCGAGAGCCAAGGATGCAGGCGGGAGCCAAGGATGCAGGCGGGAGCCAAGGATGCACTTCGGTGCAAAGGGTGCAGGCGGGTTTCAAGAAGTGGGCCAGCGTCAGAGCAAATGTGTTGACATTGTAACTGACAACTTTTGGTGAGATTAGTGTTTTCGGGCAAAAATCTTCACGTAGTTTTATTCAATGTTGTTGTTAACCATTTTTATCAATATTTTGAACAAGTGAAATATCCACTGCTTGTCTATTAACAAGATTGGCATCGGAGAATGGCAAGTTGTACGTATTCATCACACCTTCACCGCCCAGTCATATGTAAGGGGTTTCGTAGAAGGCAACACTACGCGTTTAGAGACAACCAATGTTTACTTTACCAAATCCTAAGCATGGATACAAAACAATAAACGTGGATCAGAAACTTGAGTATATACCCTGAACATGAACTTGGGTTATAGTTTCGTGACTATTATGTAATTTTTGAGCACGTTATTATCACTTACGGGAGCGATATCCATCGCGAACTGATGCTTTTCAGGGTCAGGGTTGAGACCGATGACAGCATCTCTGTACTTCTGGTCCGCTTGGAAGTAGTGCGGCCACGAAACTACAGCCGGTGCACCTGCTCAACACAATATTTTAGCAGATTTACACAGAAGACCATGCTAGAGCTTCTAAGATGAAAAACATAACAAGGAAGCTCCACCAACACAATGATACAAGAAATGGAAAAGGAAAGTAATTAGAAAAATTTAAGTCCTACCAGTTATAATACATACTAACTTATGCGAAGTAGATTGAAAACAACTAGTCACGCAACTATGGCTACTGTCTAGTAGTCTTTCTTCTTTGAAAAAACCGCCCACAAGACGAAGTAAATAAATTACTTCAACCTCACTTAGTCTCCTTCAAGCTACATAAAACAATGGCTCCTAGCCATCAATACATTTCACTGGCTCTTGTAAAATTTTTTCTCCTTTTTTCAATATCGTTCAGTTTCCTCATATTCAACGCCAAACATACTCAAATTGCGCTCTTTCAGCAACTCCATACTAACTTTACCATAAAATCATGAAGTAAACACAAACTCTTTCCGTTTCACATATGCACGCCTGATAAGTAGTAACTACGATCTATATCACTAAGATATGTATAATGCATTACTTCTCTATTAACTCCCAAATAAGCATAGGATGTTGAGTCTCCGTCTTTGAATAAGCATCCCCTCACTACCGATATATTCAGCACACCAATCCACAATAGGGTCTTCGTTTGCACTCGCATCGTTTACTTGATACAACACCCTTAATGATTTGAACTGGAAATAATGACTAGCTTGTTTATTTGAACAAGACTTGACTCTTTGCTATTTTAATCCCAGGATCCTAAAATCAACAAAGAGTAAAAAACCTTAGACCATAGAAAACCACTTGACTAGCAATAGGAATAGGAAGCAGGAGTAACGTCTTGCAAGGATGTATTCATAATCGGTACATCAACACAACAAAAGGAATACAGGGGATTTAACATACGATTGAAAAAAGGTGAATCAAGCCACAACTTTTAGCTACAAAATAAGCTATACGTTTTCCACGCATACAGACAAAAACAGCAGTCATTTACTATCTCCCGAGAAAGAGATCCACCCATGTGATGACGTTCGAGAATTTTAGCATCGAGATGTAACCAAGGGATAGAAAGCATAAGAGCAAGTGTAATGATGTGAACATATCGTTACAATGCAGTTCCCGTACGTGCATGAGACCCAACCCACTGATGCGAGCACTCACCGAACTGGCAGATGCTGAGGTTGAAGAGGCCGCCTCCAATACAAGGGCTGCCGACACAATAGCACGCGTTGTCAGGGTTCTTTATTTCATCAGAGAAGGCGCTCTTCGGAGGGCTAAACCTGAAACAACCAATCCTCATTGAATCGTTTTTAGATACGAAGAAACAATTCATTACATGTCATCAAGCTTATCAGAAACTTCATGCTGCAAAACAATTTGAAAAGTGTCAATTTTTATGTTCGTCTCCACATACTTAATCACTTCTCAAAAGGACTGCCATCAGTTGCCTTAGTGGATGTATGGATAGACGTAAATGGCTAGTTATATTCGTTTATGAATAATGGATAAAAGACACATTAAAATTATTCTTACAATTTTAGCGACAACGGCATGTCGCTTGCATCTAGTGTCGAATCAATTATCGTGGACCTACAGTCTATAGGTTACCAGCCATAGTCCGATCCTCAGCTAGACGCTAATGCTATAAACTTTCTATTACTAAGTACACGATATGTAAAGAATACTTCAAATATATTACCTCTACACATATCGAAGGCTTGACAAAGTGTTTGGGTTAGCTGATTTATACAAACTACTATCAACATATCAACTTTTCGCGATGATGCCCTATCTGGTAACTCACGCACCAAAGCTCGGCAAATCTTGTTAATTAACATGTGCTGCGATATAACAGTGGTGCTTAAATCTCGCAACCATATTGTCTACTAAAAAAGAAAACCAGGTACGGATCACGGCGACTTTATATATGTCTCAAAGAGAATTGAATGACCAAAAAGCATTCTCCATTTATATTAATCTCAGGAACATATTCTTGCGATCAATATACTGTGTATGGACGAACTTTTCACTCTGTCCTCTTCACACTCGATTCATCCAAATTTGATCTTTCCTGAACATACCTTCTTTTAACTTCAGATTTCATTACTTTTTATATTTCAAACACATTTTTTCCAATATATTGCCTTTGTGGCACCGCCACGTGATGGCAGGAATGAACCAAGAAAACCCCAAGTCCTGCAGTCTACGAAGGTATAAAAATGATTGAATTTTAGGTTTTCTTGAACAGAAAAGGTACGAGAACCATGAATAATCAACAGAGTGACTAGTGTGCATTGCGCTGTGGGTCCTGCAATCTGACCTACTTCAAGCTAATAATAAAGTGCAATCAAACGTGGAGAATGTCCACAACATATGCAGCAGTGCATACCCAGAATCCACCTCACGTTCACCAGTCGTTACAACTCTATTTCTACGCAGCTTGATATGCCTTTTCGGTTGGACTTAGTAACCTCGGGTCTACGGCTGCTGAAGACAATTCGAATCTGCTAGCGATCCAGTTCTGGTTCATCAGCCGTGCAGGCAGCTACAGAATTGACTCTCTCTTTAGATGGGTTGCAGTGACATTGAGCGCAGTATCCAGTCAGCTTTAGAAGATATGTTACACATCAATATTGATGTGATGTCCAACACTCGATCCTTGAAATAAATTAGAAGAGATGCATCTCGTTCTCGTCTCTGGATTGCACCTTAGCTGGTGTAAATAGTACGTAGAATAAAGGAAATAGGATAAAACTGCTATACACTCTACAGAATAACAGTTTTTAACATAATATTGCTACCTATATATTTTAAACGTTATAATAAAATTTAAACTTAGCGCTAATTCATTCTTTCTCTCAATCGCTAGGTATATGTGACATTTTTCTTCACTTGCGAAGCGAAACAATCTAACTATAGATTTGTTTACAGCCCCTGAAGCTCCTTCTTCGGGGAATCCGGTGGGTCCGACATGGAGTAGCGGTACCGGCGTGGTCATTCGGCAGATCACTCCAGGACAAGTTAAGTCCGATTCCAAGCGTCTTGTTTTTCAATTAATAAATTCATACAAGTATATGAGACGTAATCTCGAATTAGATTTTTCCCCAATTGATCATTTTCGAAAAGGTATGTGACGAGGCAAGGTTCTCGCTTAAGATGCCTTGATGGATGACAGACGATCTGCGTTACTAACATTGATTACTAAATGACTTTCAATCCTTGGGACACACCATTTTAGGCTTGTGGCACACGGATTTTCACTCTTTGCAATTCCCCATTTCCCAAATCCACTACTCTGCAGCAAATAATGCCTCACAAATAAAAATATAAAGCAAGCAGACTTACTAAAGCCATTGGCTCATGAAGAGATAGGACCACGAGCTAGTAACCCCGTAAGTTTGTGACTAACAGTAGTTACTGCGAGGAAAGAACGTTTAGGCTTGCTCCTCTTCATCATCTACATCAACGATCTCGATGTCGGAATCATCAGTAAAATCAACAAATTCGCCGATGACACGAAACTCTGTCACAAAGCAATCTCCGAAAGGGACAGAGTAACTATCCAATCAGACCTCAACCGTCTTCTACAATGGACCGAAAAATGGCAAATAAGCTTCAACATTGATAAATGTTCAGTAATGCCGGTTGGTGCAAATAACCGGCATTTCCAACACACGATGTGACATACCCATTGAAACAGTCCAACAACAAAGAGATCTAGGCGTCATTGTCACTGAAAATCTCAGACATGACAAACAAGTGGAAAAAGCGTGAAAAATGCGAGCAGGATTCTTGATTTCATTGCACAAAACTTTGAATACAAGTTAAAGAACATAATATTACCGCTCTATAAGGCGGTAGTCTGGTCTCATTTAAAATATGCAGTGCAACTCTGGTCTCCTACCCTATGAAGAGATATTAATAAAATGGAAAAATTACAGCGGAAAGCAACGAAGATGATTCAAGAACTCCGTAATCTCAGATACGAAAAACGTCTTCAACGCTTTGAACTTATCTCCCTAGAACAAAGAAGACTGCGAAGACAACTTATTGAGACCTTTAAGTATCTCAACGGCCTTAACAATGTTACTCTCGAAGGACTTTTCGAAAGAGACTGTAACGTACGAACCAGAAATAACGCCCAAGAACTATTACTGAGAAACCTCAAGACATCCCAAGCTATGAACTTCTTTCTCGTTAAAATTGCCACAACTTGGAACGAGCTGCCAGAAAACATAGTTTCTGCTGGCACTGTGAACACATTCAAAACCAGTCTCGACAAATTTTGGATTACGAACCCCCCCCCCCACAGTATTACAACGTGCTAACTCTTTGTCCCTAACTCCTTAGGGCCAGTGTATGATTGAGATAAATGCATGTGACTGAAATGCCTGTGCGTGAGTGAAATGCGTTTAGATGACTGAATTGACTTCCGTGGTTGAGGTGTACGTGCATGATTGATGGATTTACTTTAGATGGCATGGGACTTGGGTATCGACCCAAGAATGGGCCCAACGGCTCATTCCTATTGCCTTATTGTTTTATCTATTGAAATCCTAAATCAGTTTCCCTAATCTAAGACACTCTCTATTGCGAACTGAACTCAAATTCCAAACTGCTAATTTAATTAAATTTCTTTACAACTGGAGAGCCGTACTAGAACACGCTAAGACATTATTTTATGTGCTGAAAATACGTACTGACATCAAGCAAATTCAACTTCTTGCGATGCTTGCACAAAGACTAAAAATGTGACTCATCTGCCAAACGTGTTTCACACATTAAACGATGTGAAATATCAAAACATCGATCATTAGGAGGTGATTCACACAGAAGTGAACAAACACTTGCAAAGCGTTTGCTCACTTCAGCTGCAACCATTTCTGAAACCTCAATATCCTGCACTAGTACAACATTCAAACGTAACATACATAGCTAGAAAACTAACTCGCGTTATGCTGAACACGAACAATTTTTAAACTTCTGTGATGTTTTCAGACTAACCTGTAGCCCTTGATGCCATAATGTTCAATATCTCGAACAAATTCGAGAGGAATAATACGGCACAGCGATGGTATGAAGAAATGCAGCGTAGACGTACGACTAACGTCAGGAGGGAAACCAGTTCCGTCGCTTCCATGTATTTTGTTGCATTTCTCTGTTTTCCAAAAGCCCAAATCAGTCTTGAATTTATCAGAGTAAACATCCATGTAATTGTTCATATCTTCAGGCGTCCCTCGATAGTAATTTCTCATGTCGTTACCGGGGTCTGAATTATTTGCCTGAAAAACATAATTCTTGTTAAAAACTGACACGTATTTCTCATGAAATATGGGCGAAAAATACAACTTCCTCCAACAATAGCATAAGGCGAAGACAAATGTATTGTGTTAAGTAAATTAACAGCCAGTCAACGATTCCTACGCATTAGAAGCTGAACAAAAATTGTCAGTAAATTAAGGTCAACTCATTTGAAATTCAAAAATAAAAAATCAGTATGGCCATGATAAAATCGATCAATTTATAAATAACTCTTCACCATAACGAAACTAGCCTGCAATAAACAAACATTTGCGAGAATCCAGACAGAACCTAAGCCTACTTGTGCAATCATCACAGAATTGAATAGCCACTATATCAAAATAAAATAATTTAATGTCTAAATACACAACTAGTTTAATATATCTGAATAGACAGCTAGTTTTTAAATTTTAGGTTGGAAAGAAAGTCATGTCGTTTTTTTACATCTATTTTGTATCAAAAATTCACATAATGCTATTTTCAATCTTTGCAATAATTTCCCTAATTTTCCATGATTTCTTTCCAACGGTTAACTAGCTTTTTGATGCCTCCGTTACAAATTTTTTAGTTTGAAAAGAAAACAAATCGAGGTTATTTTTTTGTTGTTCACTATTTTCATAAATTTTATTCTCAAGTGATGCCGCAGAGACCCAAAAAGATGGCAATCACAAGGAACAATATCAGGTGAATAACCTGGATGAGGTCTAGCATTGCCATGCTGAAAGCACAACACCTTTTCCATTGAGTAATGCTGGTCTTTTTCTTGATAGAGCAGTTCTTAGATCATCAAGCTGCGAACAATATTTTGCAGCCGTAATTGTTTGGTTAGGGTCTAATAATTCATAATAAATTAATCCTCTCAGGTCCCACCATAAACAGAACATGATCTTCTTTGGGTGTAGTCCTTGTTATGGATCTGGCAGTGAACTTTGATTTCGGTCTAACCATTATCTTTTTCGTTGAGTATTATTCTAAGGAACCCATTTTTTGTATCCAGCAATAATTCTTTCCAAAAATGGGTCTCGGTGGTTCCTTGAAAGCAAAGATGTGTCGATAGTCAATCTTTGGTTTTGTTGAGCATCATCCAAATAGCGAGGAACCCATTGTCCGAATTTAAAATCTTTCCTAGTTAATAAAGGCATGAAATTATGCCAGTTTGAGTTTTATTGAATTGTGTTAATTCTCTGCTGGTTAATTTTGAATTTACCTCAATAGAAATTCTAATGGCTTCTGATCCATTTATTTTGGTCTTCCAAACGTGGGCGATCTTTGAGGTTAAAATCTCCAGATGAGAACTTTGCAGACCACCTTTGGCATTTTTGACAATTCAAAACATTCCTTCCATAGACTGTTCAAATGTTTCTTGCAACCTTTGCAGCAGAAGTGCCTTTTATATATTCATAGAGCATACAATGTCTCACATGTTCTTCATTAATATCCATTTCTTGAGGATTGAGCCAGTCAAAGATGATTAAATATTACTAGTTAATAATCCTAATATAATGACATATTAGGACCTAAATTTAATTAAAAATAACCAATTGTATAACTCGTAGGAGGCTGTAAATTGATGAAATAAAAAACGACACGACTTTCTTTCCAACTTAACAGCTAGTTCAAATTACCTAGACAGCTAGTCTAATATATCTAAATAAACGGCTAGTTTAATACATCTAAATAGACCGCTAGTGTAACACAGCTAAAAACATAACTAGTTTAACGAATCTAAATAGGTAGTTTGTTTTTAAATGAAAACACACACCTACGGAAATCTTAATTTCTATTCAACGAAATTTACAAATTATAATACGAGTATAAAGTGGGTAGAATACGGAATTTTAAGCATCAATAAAAACTAATTTTAAGGCTTCATTTACATGTCAAGTAAAAGAGTTAATATGTATATTCAAGTAATTTTTGTTCATCTGAACCCTGGAGCACTGAACATAGGTATAAACATCACTAGCCACGGGCCAACTACACCCATGTTCAGCACTTCAGCGTTAAACCCACATCTACATAGGGAGGAAGCAACTCAGAAAGCACATTCAAGGTCTAATTTTTCATAACCATATGTTCACAGCTAAGCGAAGTCTTCAGAAGTTCACGAAGTAAGCTCTTTGTTCGTATAAGCACCAGCTATCATCACAAATTTGAAGGACTCTATTCAAAATGAACCAGTATAATTAATGCTTACATTCAAGAAAAAGCCGAAGGAGTCTGAAGGAAACCGCTGTTCTGGAGGTAGAATATCTCGGGCCATCTTGAGAAGTGGGTCTTCATAGCCCCAGATGAGATCGCTCACATTGCGGGTAGTGAATGGGGTCTTTTTGAGCACCTCCAACATGCTTGAGAAGATGAGCTGGATGAATTTAGGAGTGTAGCGCACCTGCCACACCGCCGTCTGGAACGAACAAGAACGCGTATAGAAACATTACAGCACAACATTTTCTAAATATATACTTTTGAAGAAAAAGTACAATTACATGATAATCACTCATAGACAACCTAATCCCCGATTTTGACGGGCCATGCGTCCCAACATTTCAACACACAGAATATCTTCCATTATTTCACACACCCTCAAAAAATCTCACGTATCAGATCTTGTTCGGGAACATTTACAAAGATTATGGAGCAAAACTATGCGGTAGCATAGAAGTCAGAAGTGTGGTCTCCGAGTACTCACCACCATGGGCACATCAAGCGTAGTGACCAGATCGCTCTCAGGGCCGTAGGAAGCTTCTCGGTCAAAAAAATAGAGCTTTCTGATGGAGCCAGAGACTGTGTTATTCTCTTCGTTTTTTATCGATTTCACGCGGATCCACTTCTGCCTGCACATCAGTCGATATAAGCGAACACTGCAGTCACATTATTACTATCCTAGCATTTTACTGTGAGAAAAACTAATTCTAGTAAGCTTCATAAATAGATGTTGAAACCGTGCTTTCAGAAACTTGTTAACATTAATGAGATATTGCAGTAATTACATAAGGAACAGATTGACAAAAACTCCAGATACAAGACTGACTAAATGATCAGCGTTCTATAGAATGCCTAAGACTACAACTTTGACATAGTTTAAAAATAAAATAGTCATATGAGCAAGGAGCGAAGACGGTTGCAGCTCGCAGTATCAATTATCTAAAGCAATACCTCCAACTCAATGACATGTAGCATCTAACACTGATACAAAAATCGTATTAATCTCGTGCGCAAATTAGACTAGACAGAGATGCCGTGAGTTTGAGTAAAATGAACGTTCATTGCGGGCTGTCTGAGGAAAAATTTTCTAGCGTTTGAAACTGCTCCTCGGACACTAAAATGAGATTCATCTAATATTATGCTCTTTCCTGTGGTATAATTCCAGCACTTGTGAATGACACTGACCAGTATACATAAGGACCAACTTCTTGCAGAATGGGCTTGCTGCCCGCCAGGAACTCTTCCTTGTTTGTGACGTTGAAGAAGTAAACGCTCAACACGGGCTTTATGTCGAGGACAGCGCCCGGTTTGAACAGTGCCCCATCCATGCCTCGTAGCATTTCCTGAAAAAATTATGAAAGTAAAACAAACAAAAACAAAAAACAAAAACGTATATATCCAATAAAGTTGGTACATAAGAAATGTAACAGCATTGGTTTTTTAAAATGCCTTATCATAAAATCCTTAAGTGGTAGGTATTCTATGCGTAGTATCATTGATGATAGAACAGCAGTACCTACGGGTATACATGAACATTCACATCACGCAATGAACGTTAAATATACACGGGGAAACAAATGAAACTTCGCTTTTTCAATGATGACTTAAAAGGTAATCATTGGTGATACATATAAATTCTGACGTGGTAGGTATTATACGGATTTTAGGTGATAAGCGAAATATTTTAAAGCTCAATTGCAAGGCAAAACGTAACACTCGGCGTTCAAATCAAATAGTTTGGCTTATTTACCAGAAAAATTTCTTCTCCAAAAGGAGCTTTACAAACTTCACAATATCCTTTGTAACACTATCGTTACGTAACGCTAAACGCACTAGTACGAATAAAACATTTATACTAAACAAAATCAGGTCTAACGTTGTGTCACTCCTTCGCACAACAGAGGATTCCCGAGATTCTGCAGCCTACCAATCCACTTGATCGTTAGTCAGACACAAACCAGAGATGGATTGGTAGTGGATTTTTATGGCGCAATACGGACACAAAACATGGTTTGAAATTTGACTACTACGCCAAGTACAAAAATTTACATATCAAGTATTTTCTGCCATTTACGTGAACCCAAAGTCAGGGCTGCCAGATTGAACTTTTTCGACCAAAATTATGAAATTTAGCGTTTTTGAGAACATACGATATTGAGATGTCGGTACGTAATTCCTTTTATTTTTATCCTTTACTTAACAATAATATTTAGCATTATCAGCAATTCGACACGTTTACATCACATTAGTTTATTTGCGTTCTACAAAGCGATATTTTATTTTCATCTTATTAATTCTTAAAGAAAATGTTGAAGTGACGGGCATAAAATATGTTTGATACTGAAATGATACGAGTTGAACTCCCGCTTTGGTTGCTCTCTGTTACATAAACATTCTCTTCCAAGCAGGCAAAAATATTCATGAATGTTCCTTGTATCTTCAATAGAATATTTATCTGAATATACGCATGGAACTACATCGCGTCATGCTACACATGCATTCAAATACCTTTGGTTCCTCAGTTCAAATAATATTTTTAGCCAAATCAATAAAGGAGATCCATCACATTTAACAATGATGTCATTAGTTGCCAACAATACTTGTATTGAAAAGTATTACAGGAAAAGTAATTTCATTGATTGAAGATGAAAAATATCTACAAGAATGAAATACCACATGATACAGTTATCTTTTGTCAACTAGATACAGTTATCGCCATCAACATTACAATGAATTATCTACCTATGGACTTCAATGTCTCGCAAACCCCGCGAGTAATACCCTCGGTGAGAGAATATTTACAGTTACTATTTACGCTTCCTAATATTTCGGATACTATAATTAGAATAAAAGCGTATCTTATAAACAATTCGATGAGCTGCAAGAATCTTGCAATGACATAGGCAGTACTAAAAAAATTAACATATGTATACTCTACGGCAATGAACTTAGCATCAGCAATATCAAAATCTAGCAGTCTCTTTCCACTTCACTAGAAGACCCATATAAAGAAAATGAGGTATATTCTGATGTTCATTGAAAAAGATATTCAGTCACGTAAACATTTGCCTTTCGTTCATAAAATTATAAACATTTTAATGCAGTTTTGTTAAAGTATATGCAAAAATGGATATTTTGCCTGTTTTTGGCCTTTTTCAGTTAAAATTACCAATAAGGAATACTCAGCATCTGGCAACCCTGCTTAAAACTATTGCATTTTCAGTGCCTATTTTTAAAAGAGCATTAATGGAAATACGTAGGAAGTTTCACTACGATCAAATTAAGGTCGTTATCATGAGCTGCATGACGTCGTAGCTCAGTCTAACGGGAAGATGCCACACAATAGGATTCATACTCAATTAGACACAGTTCACATTCTGAAGATTTTCCTTGCACACTTTCGCAAAATGGTTTTACAATGGGGCTTCCTTAACAATGCCGAATGCGTACCTAATATCCCTTTTTATAACCTCCACTCTCCGAAATCTTTCTCCGGCCTCTTCTTATATGGTGCCAATCTATTCATCGTACACCTTACGGAACTGTGAGATCAAGGAAGCGTCTTCAGCTGCCAACTATAGAGTCGTTAGGTACGTCTACCAGCGTATACTTCGAAATGTAGTAGCCTTCGGTTCTTCCAGTATAATTATTTTGTTCAGTCTACTTAAGGGGAAATACTTTTATACAGTACGATCCACACCAATATTACTCTCTAATATTCTTCAAAACATTCAGAATAAATACACAAGCATCTATAGCACAAAGTGTACATAAAAATACCCCCAGAATGTTCCAACGCAATGAAAACTGTATGTTGCAATTCGACTAAAATTTTTTCCAATCATTATGACTCATAGTTTAGTAGAAGAGGCTTCCTTTCTCTTCGAATGACGAATCAGAACCGTTTTCGTAGAACTACTTTTACAAAGCGAACACTCCTCGTTACCAATGCATAAGCAAATAATAAATTTCAGGTCCGGATTTGAAAGCAGTTAATCAACAATAAAAAATCAATCTTGCTTTCAAGCTACTCAAAACAGTTACATAACATACTAAGATTTATATTCGTTCGTACTTAAATAATATTAGTTAAAAAACTACTCGACACGTTTTACTTCAAAATAAAATCAGCCTGGGATAAACTAATGATCATGCATCACGGAAAGCTGGTTTTCAAAATTGCTAAAATCATGCATAGTCTGTTTTGATCACAGCCATTTTACTTGATGAGAGAAGACGATTTCACTAGGTTCTTTCTTCAAATTAAATATAATTCACTCCGTTTAACGAAAACGTGATCGAGAAATAAACACGGAACATTCCTAGCATGAAGGGTTCGAGAAGAACAGCGGCAGGTTGATGTTTCGAGCGCCAGGTGATGAACATATCATATAGCATCTACAAATGTCTGCAGTGAAGAAGGTATACTGAGAGCAAACAATACATTCAGTTGGAGCGCCAGTTTCAATCGGAGATTCTGTTAGAGTCGTAGTTAAACGGTTGTCATAGTTTAGTAGACCTGTTAATATTGTTTGCACCCTGTTAATATTGTTCAGAACAACGGTTGATTTTGCCCAGGTAGAGGTGTTCATATCGTTCAGCACAACACCCGAGTCTATTGTGTCCAGGTAGACCTATTAAAATTGTTCAGCACTACAAACATTGATTGCGCCCAAATAGAATAGCTGATTACATCCAGTAGAAAAAAGTTGATTCAGGTCATAATACATCAACTGATGAAGGTCAATTTATGTCATTCAGAACACAGCACTAGAAAGAGCAGAAACGGCTTACCTTGTAAATATACTTATTGATGACGGGGTCGAACTGGACGATGGTGAGGCCCCCCAGCACGAGTAGACCCACGCCCATCAAAACAGACACCCCTGCCAAATACGAAGTAATCAACTTAGCACTATTTCCTTGGGTCGTCTAACCTGGTAGTTGGATTTCAATGTTATGCTCAAAAAAGTTAATTCAGATGAATATATAAATGATAGCACACATTATATATGAATTTACACATTTACATATAACGTTCCGGAAAAGTATATGATACATCGTGTAAAACACAAATTAATAATTTTGGTCGGTGCCGGGTGATGAAATTATCTGGCAAAAGTATACATTTTTATGCAAAAAACCCGTATGTGAAAAATATAATGCAATTTTAGAATTGAGATATCCCGACTAAAAAATAAATTAGAAACAAAAATTTAATACCGTATAACTCCAAAAACTGAGAAACTCAAAACTGAGAAAACTCACAATGTTAAGAGACACGAAATTGAGAAAAGTCATGAAACTGGGAGGGCCTACCACTGCCATCTGTTGGAATGTGTGTTAAGTTGACGTTGCCTGCTTAGCACAGAATGCTCGGTGTTAAGGCTTGTCCTGTCAAAGGGCGGTGGTTCTGATTCTGATAAATTATAGTTTTATGTTTACTGTCCTTGTCAGAACTAGTTAAGTGTACTTAAACAAAAGCAGTAGGTAGGTTAAATAATTTCAAATATGCAATGTGTAGCTAATTAGGTATAGCTATAATAATGCCTTTAATACAGGATTCATATCCTTTATTGTTCATAAGTTTGTTTTTTGTTAACTTTTGGCAATTTCATTCACTTGTTTGCACATTTTTTATATTTGTGTTCAAAATAATTGGTATGTACGTTACGATTACATATTTACAAACAATTGTAGTTTACCTTTAATCCGAATTTCGGCGAAAATTTGTTCCAAATTAGAAAGAAAACTACATTATCGGCTAAACTGATGAAATTATTTGTCATCATGAAACTGAGAGGCCATCTCAGTTTCATGGTAAACCTTTTCTCTCAGTTGTAGGAGTTTGACTGTACATTTTTACAAACAAACTTGTTTTACATAGTCTTAGGTAATTTCATATGTAGTTAAAGTACTAAAATGTTCTAGAAACGACACACAGAGCAAATCCAATACAGAAACAAAGAATTGTGTTATTACTAGTCCTATAACCGCACTGTAAATGACACAACCATGGGTAAACTATGAGCAAATCCGTCAACATCTTCAGGAGCACAATGATGTAATTCAACAAAATGAGACTGAGTATGGGAAAATTTCTGATCAACTAACAGTATCGTTATCTTCATTTGGCAACATCATACGCACATGGGAGTATCATAGGTACAAACGACCTATAAAACGGCCACCGTAAACTGATAGAGTAGTACAATTTTTTTATAGTATATAAAAAGCAACATACAGGGTGTCCCACAAAAATGTCCCCGACTTCCCACAAAAATGTCCCCGACTTTTTAACTGATTATAGCTCCGCTTTAAATTAACATATTTTAATTTTCTTTTTTTTCTCACAATGTAGTAAATTTTGTTTTCTTTTCGAATAATTATAGTTTTTGAAAATTGGTTGAATAACCACTTCACACTGATCGATTTACTGAAGGGGGTAGAAAAACTATTTGTTCAAAGGAAAATTTTGAAAAAGAACACTGGTGTTCTTTTTCATTTCTCAATACCTACTGTTAAAAATAATTTCACAAAAATGTATCCTACATACCAACAAGTATTTAAACCCTTTGAGAGGTTATTTGCTTATTAATTTCATCATTTGAACACCCCCTAAAATGCAGCTGACTAAAGAACAAAGAATTTTCATCGTATTGGAATATGAAACAACAAAAAACTGTGAACAAGTTAGAAGAGCATTTAATGAAACATTCCCGGAAAGGAACTCGCCTGATAAGACTGTGTATCGCACAGTTTGAAAATTCAATGAACATGGAAGTATCAGCAACCGATACAAAGGAAACTCAGGAAGGAAAATAATTCAAAGAACCGAAAATAACATCGCAATTGTCCAGCGAGCGATTACTGAAAATCCTACAACCTCTGTCAGGCGCAATGAGACCAACCTCTCCAAGTCTACATTCCATATAATTTTAAAGAAAGATATTCGTCTTCATCCGTACATGATGCAAATCAAGCATGAGTTACTGCCCTGTGACTATGCCAGGAGGAGAGAGTTTTGCAATTGGTTTATTTCGAATGATCAAAGGTTTACGGAAAGGTTGGTAGTTACCGATGAGGCAGCATTTTCTATGAACGGAAGAGTGAATACTCAAAATACTAGGTTTTGGAGCAACAATCCATCAGAAAGAAATGTATTCGAAAAAAGCATAAGAAGAGAGAAGCTGTCAGTTTGGGCTGGTCTTTGTGGAAATGGAAATGTTATTGGACCAATTGCAAAACTCTCTCCTCCTGGCATAGTCACAGGGCAGTAACTCATGCTTGATTTGAATCTTGTACGAATGAAGACGAATATCTTTCTTTAAAATTCTATGGAATGTAGACTTGGAGAGGTTGGTCTCATTGCGCCTGACAGAGGTTGTAGGATTTTCAGAAATCGCTCGCTGGACAATTGCGATGTTATTTTCGGTTCTTTGAATTATTTTCCTTCCTGAGTTTCCTTTGTATCGGTTGCTGATACTTCCATGTTCATTGAATTTTCTAACTGTGCGATACACAGTCTTCTTATCGGGCGAGTTCCTTTCCGGGAATGTTTCATTAAATGCTCTTCTAACTTGTTCACAGTTTTTGTTGTTTCGTATTCCAATACGATGAAAATTCTTTGATCTTTAGTCAGCTGCATTTTAAGGGGTGTTCAAATGATAAAATTAAAAAGAAAATAACCTCTCAGAGGGTTTAAATACTTGTTGGTATGTAGGATACATTTTTGTGAAATTATTTTTAACAGTAGGTATTGAGAAATGAAAAAGAACACCAGTGTTCTTTTTCAAAATTTTCCTTTGAACAAATAGTTTTTCGACCCCCTTCAGTAAATCGATCAGTGTGAAGTGGTTATTCAACCAATTTTCAAAAACTATAATTATTCGAAAAGAAAACAAAATTTACTGCACTGTGAAAAAAAGAAAATTAAAATGTTAATTTAAAGCGGAGCTATAATCAATTAAAAAGTCGGGGACATTTTTGTGGGAAGTCGGGGACATTTTTGTGGGGCACCCTGTATATCCCTCAGAGTACTGCAGAATGCAGGAAACAATAGCTATTACAATGAACGCACGTGCACTTAGTCGATCACTTCTAAAATATGATCTTTCTTATTCACTACGGAAAACCCCTACTTAAAGCGACTCACGTTAAATCTCATTTGGCTTTTGCAATGTTTGTAACATTCCGTGGCAGTTGCACAGAATTTATTCAACAAAACTTTATAATCATAGAAAATTTCACTAACTATTTAAATGTGCTTTTCAAGAGGTATCCCTTATTCTTACCGGGAACTGTTTATTTTTTTAAATCACATTATGGTTTAAGTCCACATCGGGCAAGAACAGCTTTTTGATCGTGAAGAATAGTCAGTGGGAGTCTGGAAGGCCACCTTACAACATGAAATATTTCGTTCTACGTTCGTCGTGTCTCATTCTGAACGGGTATTATAAAAATGTGGGCTGAAACTTGGAGCAAAAACGTTGATAAGTAGGATACACTGTAAACCTAGTACCCTTTAACCATAGACATACATAATGCGTGCGCTGTACTCAGGTCCTGAAAGTATGTTTAATTTACAAGATAATGAATAGGTACATGCGAAAGATATGTTTCTATTGGTAGAACTTGAAAAAAAGAGTTGAATCATGTCATGAATATTTTCAACCGTTTCATTTGTAATTATAGTAATTAACTAAATCTCGGGTTGAGTCATGCACTCTCCGCCCAGAATGCAACTGGACTGAATACAAACCGCACAAAAACAAATGGACAGTTCAAGGCGACAGAGTACGCTAAAAACCTGCCAGACCCAACACCACGGAGGGTCAAATTTGATAGCACAAATATAAAAATGCGACACTGTTTGTGAGCAAACAGCTACCTAGCACAAATAAGGACTTCAAAAGCAGCAGGTATAATCTAAATAAAACGGGAAAATTATGGGTGACGTAGACAAGGACCGCGTCAGACACTCGACTAGGAAGTGCACCTTCACGAAATAGGGAGAGGTGGAAAAGGAAGATCAAGTCAGCTGTCTAAAGAATTAACAATTAACACACCAGCAGCATGACCGCTCATGCTTCAAGGTATCGGAATAAAGTCAAGTTTCAAAGCTATGCTGAAGAGGACACATTTTGCGAATGGAGCCCAGGAGATGGTTGCAGAGCATTTTTGATACTTGCTGAACAACAACCTGCTGTACTGCACTGCTCTGAGAGGCTCAGGGGATTACCATTACACCAAGTAACCGTCTCCAAATTGACGTTCTGAACACTAACGAGTCTAGGGACTGAGATGCATAAGAAAACTAATGTGATTATTGTATATTTAGAATAAATTGTGTTATTAAGACATACATTATGGTTTATACGTTTAATCTTCATTTTGAATTTAGTACAAGCATTATGATTATCCTTCATAACAACCTTTCGAAGCAAACAGATAGTTTGACTTCCTATCATAAGCGATACCAAAAAGTAATGTCAAGAGGAAAATGTATAATTTTAAAAAATCAATCCAATGTTTGAACGTGTCTTGAATCTTATAAAAATTGCTGAAATATTCGCCCGAGAACCAATAAATAAAGTGTTAAAATCAAAAACTTGAAGCTAAAAATCAATTCCCAACAGAAAGCTGTACTATCTACAGCGCTTAAAGTAACCCCTTGTAATAAGTCGGACTTCAACCTCGAAGCCATAACGTCGATCAGAATGAAATATGTCGCGTAATTTGTGGATCAGTATTCTCGTACGCTGAAAATTAATACACGCTAATAGCATAAAGCGTTTTGCTGTGATTCAGAAGTCACAAGTAGGAAATGGATAACGTTTCGTAGCGGTTACGACAGATGTGCACTTAGCACTGGAGTTCACTGGTTTTTCCGTAGCACCAATGAGAAGTAGTCTCGCCAGCGCAGTAACAGCAAGCGTCTCGACGAGATAAAAAATAACTGATGTACAAAAATACAGCAGCAGATACATATTCTCATGCAAGCAGTTGTGATCACAATGACAATACAAGTGAATAAAAAGATAAAAGGAGAAGAGGATACTCCAAAGCAACAAAACAAACTTTCATCTGGCTAGTGTAAAAAGTGATAATTCTGTGGTGCATGGCTAGGACGCATAGCCCTGAACGATGCCTGAAATACCAAGGCATGCTGACGAGTATAGACTATCAGCACATCCCCGTGTCTCACTGTCAGTACACCCCAGGGCGCGTTGAAGGAGAATCACTAAATTAGTTATCTTCAAGACACACAAGAGAATATTTCCTCATGAGGAAGACTACAAAAATGCACGATCCCTCTTTCATGTTTAACTTGTATTCCGGGTATCAAACTCATCATAATCGATCGAAGCAAAAACTCCTTCTCCACCAGACCTTGTTCTTATATTCTCCAGTGATCAAGCTGTTATAAAAAGTAACTCCGCAAGGCCACGCGGCTCGAAACATGGCACTCTCTGGAAATTTTTTACGCAATAGTACAGCGGCTGTCAATTCTACAGAAAACGTGCACTTTGTAAGTGAACAAAGGCTAAAAAACAGAAAAGGCATATATTGTTTAAACTTGTTGAATTCATGAATCGCTTGTGTTTTTGTATATCATCAATTTTTATAACATAACTAGGGTTATGAAACAACACAAAAGTGACTTGCTTTTTTTTATAGTTAGGAATACATTGAGAGCTCAAAAAAATAGAAGCCTGTTAGTTAAATAATAACGCATTCGTTGTACACGTCCCCGCGCCTAAACTCGGTTTAATTATTACGTGAGTAACGACTGAGCTCACAAGAAATAATGAAGGAATGGATTAAAATCGCAATCTCCAAGGCACACACGTAAACACGTTAAATACAAAATATCCCCCCCAGTACGACGGTATAGCCGCATCAATGCAAATTCTCCCTCAAGCTTACAACCAAATCATCTACAATTATATTTATATCGAATCATATTACCCATTAAAAATAAATATATTAACATTGCATAGCCCTAGCGTAGGCAATAAAGCTCGCTCATATGTCCAAGGTTCATTTGTACAACAAAACATTAGTCTTTCCAAGGCCAAAACAGTCACAACAAAGCTCGGACGAAAACACAAGGTTGAAGCGCACAGTCTGAATGCATGGGTAGCGTAGCTCCAGCGCTACGTCTTAGGGAAGTGGATTGCTTAATTTATAATTTGCAATATTTAAATAACAAAGGCCTCAAACGGTGAGTGAGAACAGACGACGATCGTTTCTGGTATATACCGTATAAACCTGTCTACTGTGGCGATCCCTATATTGGTGTGCCGATACGTATATTTTGTCGTCTATTTGTTATTAACGATTGAATTTGATTAATGTATATAAAAGGGAAAACTTCTACCTACGATTAATTGCACAATGATTGATTGTCGATGAGTTTTATCTCTCATAATTAACATATCTTGGTTTCAATGCATGTTTTCTGCATGCTGTCCTGCCGCTATCTTTCAGTTAATACTTGTAATAGCACAATTAATAAAATGAAAGAAACATACGTAATCGCACTATAAGGACTCTAATCATCTTAATACATGAAATGGTCAAGGTTCCCGATATTTATTTTCAATGGCGAAATGAGGGGAAAATTATACACACTGAAAATTTAATATATCTTATGCTAAATATCACGGGATGGGAAATGCGAGTTATGGACCATATTTTGGCATATGAACCACGCATGCTATCCTATTTAACAGTGCACTATAACAGATCAATTACACACTTAATAGCTGAATAGTAAAGTGTGCACACGGAATAATTTAGATCAATCGATGGGCGTTTACATTAGATTTCGAAATCTACCCTGTCGCTAACCTCGATCACATTGACAATAATAGTATTGGAACCTACCTTTCCACTGGAGATTCGTTGCTGATAATGGACTTCAATGCTTAATATTCACGATTACAACACCTTAGCAGTGACGCTAAATTTTTCCCCTTCCATTCCTTGCTGTTCCACAATTAAATCTTCCCCCTTATATCAGGTGGTAACAGGAGTTCTGTCCATTTTTTAAATTTGAAATAAAGTGAAAATCCTGTCAAAAATATATTTATTTAGTCTTCAACATAGTCACCATTTTTATTAATTACATCTTCCCATCTTGCCATAAGCTTTCTGATTCCATCTTCATAGAATTTAGCCAGTTTGGACTCAAAAAAGAAACTAGCTTCATTTCGACCTTTTCTTTTGAAGTAAGCCATTGTCCCATTAAATGATTCTGTAAGCTCATGAAAAGATGAAAATCGGTTGGAGCAAGATCGGGAGAATATGGTGGGTGATGCACGACTTCCCAGCCAAATTCTTCAATGAGATTTTTGGTTGCTCTTGAAGTGTGGGGTCTGGCATTGTCATGGTGCAGAATCACTCCTTTTCGATTCATCAAAGAAGGCCGTTTTTCCTGTAAAACTGCTTTTAAACGCGTTAGCTGCTGACAGTAAACTTCAGATGTTATTGTTTGATTGTCACCCATTAGTTCATAATAAACAATTCCCACCATACACACAAAAGAATTTTTTAGGGTGCAGTCCACTTCTCGGCTGTAGAATTGGCTTTGAACCACGACTTAGCCACTGTCTTTTGCACTTAACATTGTTGTAAAGGATCCACTTCTCGTCGCCAGTCATGATTCGGTCTAAAAAAGGTGCCTGAAGTTCACGAGAACGCAGTGAAACACAACAGGTCACACGCTGTTGCCTGTTGATTTCTGACAAATCGTGTGGGACCAATTTCCCAGCCTTTAAGACTTTGCCAAGTCTTTTCATTTCCCCATACATGGTCATATGGCTTACATTGAAAGTTTTGCTCAGTTCTCTAGTAGTGCAGGTTGGATTTTCATCAATGGCAGCTTGCAATTGCTCAGAATTGTTTTTTGAGCATCCTGCTCTCGGTTCGTCTTTCAGACTGAAGCCATCCTTTTTGAAACGTAAAAACCATTATCTGAGGTCTTTTCATTCACAACATCATTTCCATGAGTGTCTAAGAGTGTTTTTGCTGCCGAGTTTACCGTATTGCCTTTATGAAATTCAAACAGTAAAATATGCCTGATATGCTCTTTACTTGGAGTGTACATTAGGGCTAAAATAGTTATTAATAACTATAATTATCACACAATCTGAGAGAAGAAATAATATTCTATTAATTACCATAGATAAGCATACAACACTAACAAGCTAAATTGAAGTAATCGTGTCCTAAACATATAGCTCAAAAATTGGACAGAACTCCTGTTACAACCTGATACACGGGTAGGTGCTCATGTAAAATCTACTGTCATTCGTCGGTGATGATTAATTTAATTACCCTTTAATCACTTCTACACCTACTCCACCCATACGCCTAAACCTATGCCTATGTCCTGGGTCCTAGATGTCATTCTAACTGCAATAGCCTACATCGCTGTCGAGGTCCAATTCCCAAGTACTCCCCACCTATCCTTCATACCGTTTTTATGAGCTTTGTTCCTTCCACGTATCTTTTCCATTTTCCAATCGCCCTTATCGTCCAATGGTCTTAAATAAGTTTATGACCGTCTGTGATATACCCCGCCCATTTTTCAATCAACTTGAGAGTTACACGACTACGTAATTTTTGAGTCACAAGGTCTCTGCCAATAAATTTGCTTGTGTTTTGACACTTTCTTTAGCCACGAAACTATACACCGCGACCCTCCTCAAACCCTGCTGTTCATGTTTCCTCCAGCCCTCGAGCTCTCCTCTCGGTTAATTGTTTATTTTTGTGAGTTGGTGCCCCGTCGCCGCTCCACACATACACATCTAAACATATACCTCATACATCACCTGATATATGCAAACCTATGAATGTATCATTACTATCATGACACTACATCTATAGCGATTTCCGCACTCAGGCTTCACAGACATAGCCAGAGTATTAGATTTTGTGAAGTGAGAGCTTAATTGAACACTATTTTGTTAGGTTGACCGGAAAGCTCTAAGCGTTTTCATATGCAACAAAAGAATAAAAATAATACCATTCTAATAAAATTAAATCAGTGAAATAATTTCCATATCAATCGATGGTCTTTGTCCATCTAACTGGTAACTTTAATATACCATCAGCACAAAATTTGGTTGGTTTCGATGAAAAAGTTTTCCCCATGAATTTTAACGCACTCTACGTTATTAAATGCGTAGCCTTATAATGCGTTTGGCAGAGACAAAAACAAGGGGTAATCGGATGGAACAATATCAGGTAAATATGGCGGGTGACGTACGACATCCCAGTCAAGGTCATGTAGCCGTGTTCGGTTAGCGTAAGTGGTGAACATAGGTATAAGACGCCCCCTTAAAATGTAACTTTTTTCAACCACAATTTTCTATAAAAATTTGAGTGTTAAATGTTGATGGTATTATGAGAATTAATACACATGATCGGTTTCATAATTAATTTCCAGACAAAAGTTTTAAACAAAATTACATTTTTAAGGGTGGAAAAAAGTATAAGACACTTGAAAATCTATACCAAAAAAGTAACTTTAATATTTACATTTATTCCCTTTGTATTGCAATACTTCAACACACGTGTTTTGCATTGAACCCATTAGATTTCTAAGAGTTTCCATGGGAATTTCATTCAATATTGTTTAATGCAAGACTTTAGAGTTTCTTTATTCTCAAATTGATGTCCATTGTGGTAGACTCTTCTCGACAAAATCCCCCATAAATTTTCAAAGGGGTTTAAGTCGGAACACAGCAAGCCAGTCTAAAACTTAAATATTTTCTGTTTTAAACCAGTCTTTTGTTAGTTTAGCGGTGTGTATGACTTAATAATCCTGTTGAAAAATTGCATTATTATGTACATCATTTAGAAATGAGACAAGACGCTCTTTTAACACACTAATGTATCAAGCAGAGTTCCGTTTCCCTTCCATCACTACTAACTCAGCTTTTCCAGAGGGAGAAAAGGCTCCCCAAATCATAATAGATCCTCCTCCAAATGTTTTTTTTTTTAAAACAGCTGCTTTTCATTTCTCAAGTCATGCCAGTAGCACTGAAATCCATCGGGCCCGTCCAAATTAAACATTTTTTTATCGAAAAAGATCACATTTTCCCAATTCTACTTCGTCCATGTCACTTGCTCCTTTATCCAATCAACACACAACTTTTGTGCTCAGCAGTCAAAGCAGGAGCCATCTTTCTGTTTCAATGGACAAAATTTGGAGATTCATGTAAAAGTTGTCGAACTCTTCTTGGGCTAACCGGTAGATCTTGAGATCTGAAGCTCTCCTAAGTTCCTAAGAAGCCTCTCGAAAAAGTCGACGTCTGGCTGCATTTGTAATTATTGGTGGACGGCCTCGCCGTTTTTTTTGTGCCATATGCTACATGGTCTTTTAAATAGTTACAACAGTTCAGGACCTCAATAGTTGCTTTCCAATAAAATTCATGGATTTTCCTTTCTGTTTATCAGCCCAAATTTGACCTTCCTCGTTATCATTAAGGGGAGAGTTCCGTGACATTCTGCCGAGGCTGTATTTATAATTTTATCGAAGTTTAATAAGCTATTTGGTGGATTATAAAGACGATAAGAATTGTTTACGAACTGCATGTAGACCATAACACCGTGTAGTAAACCGGATACACAAATTTTCGAAAGTGTCCTATACTTTCCCCCCGGAAGTGTAATTTTGTTCAAAATTGTTTTTTTCTAGAAATTAATCATGAAACTGATGATGCATACTAATTCTCATAATACCATCAACATCTAACACTCAAATTTTCATAGAAAATTATGGTACGAAATTGTTACTAACATTTGAAGGCGGTGTCTTATACGTATTTCCACCAATTAAATTCACATGTGGCCAAGCCCACCTCGCCCTTTACCTTGTTGAAACACTACCCCTTTCCTGCTTGCAAGCTCTGAGATTAATTACTCGATTCTTATATTCAAATTTGATAGCTGACGACAGTACACATCCGAATTAATGGTGTGTTTTGTGGAAGAACCTGATAGTAAATAATGCCTTTGAAATCCCACTAAATACAAAGCATGGCTTTCTTGACATGAATGTTCATCTTTGGTTGCTGTCTTGGTGAATCATTACGCAGGCACCAGGATCTTTTTCGCACTATGTTTTCATAAACAATCCATTTTTCATCTCCTGACAAGTGTTTTAAAAAATGGAGTAGATTTATTCCGCTTTAAGAGCATATCACAAATGGAACCAGTGTGGGACCCAAACATTATAGCGGGAACTGTATCCCAGAGACACTAGGCGCTCATGCACTGTACTTTTGAAAATGTTCAACTCTACTGCAAGTTCTCTAGTGGTTATGTCCGGTATTTCTTCAGTTTTTGTTTTCAAAACATCCTTATCTGATTTTAAAGGTCTCCCACTCCGATGTTCATATTCCAAGCTAAAGTTTCCAGTTTTGGATTTGGCAAACTACCTCCGAACTGTCGATTCACCCACAGCATAATCTCCATACACCTCGCAAATGTTTTTGCAAGTTATGCAGCGTTTTCACTTTTTCTAAAGAAAAATAACACTACCACTCAAATATGCAATTTCTCATCATCCATTTTGATTGACAAATTGTACATCTGACATGAAAATATAATTATATTTGGCCATAAATAAAGAAAACACATTGTCATGATAGTGTTACAATTTGATTCAAGGCTTCTTAGATGCATTGTAAGTCTGTTAGATGACATTGTAAATCATGTATTTTCGAATCGCTCAGATGTTTCCGGAAAACCTAGTAATTGTTGTCAACACTGACTCCAATTTTGCAATTACAGCTTTGAACTTGGGCTTTTTTTATTGAGCTTAGTAGAGTACTGTACACATTTTCGATCAGCGTCTGACTGTCGTCTTTGATGTAAAACATCGAAAAATATTCAGACATTTTCTCGACATCGTTCGAACTCAAAAGCTACAGACCCAGTTATCTATAAATGTTCAAATAAAAGTATATCATTTAGATTTTTTGAAAAATATAATTTCTATAAAGCGTATAATTTACATTTCTATTGACGAAAAGTTTTTGTTCAACAATATCATCATTGAAAACAAAAATTGTCCAGGCGTTCGGGCTCCTGCGAGGTACACAGAAGTATGACTCATGGAGCGAACATGTGGCGCATAGTACACAATAGTATGACCATGCGAAAGAGCATGGTCGATTTAAAAAATGAACACGAAATTAACCAGCTTCATTATAACCGTGCAGGTCACAATCCCATCGCTGATGATTACTGTGCATTTTACAACTTTTTTGATTTTTCGTTATTATTCGTGTTCGTGTGTGTGTACAGCAGCTATTTGCTGGGATATTTTTCACCCAAAAATGAGAAATAGGGAGATACATAGTATTAAGTAGAAAAAATAGGCCGCTTGAGCTTAGAAACATTGAGGGAAAACGTAAAATTGTTCGAGCAGGCAAGCCGACTCCTTCCAACCACAGTTCGAACGTGAACATTCCAGATAAAATAGTATGAACAGATTGATCGGCTTTATACAAGTAGCATCACAGAGTAACTGTACTGTTGAGCATGTTTGTTATTGTCCTACTGCTAGCCAGGTGAAGACTATATTCATTATAAAAAAATCCCATTAAATGACGGAGCTAATCAGCGAGTCATTTAAGTAGTTATAGAAGGTTGAAAACTAACACAGTACGATGTTGTGACAACTATTCAGCAAGTTAATACACCCGATTTTAGAATTACTGCACAAATTACAGTTAACCTTCCGTGCTGGAATTTTTTAAATTAATTGATATTTTGATGACTATCCCCTTAACGCTAATCACAAGTGAGTGAAGTTTCTCAGCATCAGAATCTGCTCATCTCTGAGAAGCACACTAGCACAAGAATGTGTCTGCATTGGCTTCCACTTCCCACAAAAAAAAACATTTTCAAAGACTTGGTCATCAACATGGACCTATAGGACAGGATATGCCACTTGTATTTGCCATCAGACCAAGACGACTAGAGTTCACGTTTATGGGTATTTTTTTAAACAAAACTATACTCCTCACTAATTTTTAAATTAACACAGCAAACACGTGCAAGTGTGAGGTGTGCATTCAGTCTCTTAATTTAAATTATACTGTACATGCCACTTATGCGAAATATTAGAACATCTCAGGTGATGCTGATAACCTTGAGCCATCATTACTTTGCACCACGAGTCCCACTTCTTGAGGCAAAGCGACATTTATAACCATGTATAGCCTATGGCAAGTACATGCATAATTTTTTAAGACTTGTATTCGATAAAAAACTTTTATTTTGATAAGAACCATGCGTGCAAATACTCTATACACACCACGGCAAATCTTGAGTGCTCGTAGTTACGCGTAGACTACAAACTTAATTGACTGCAACCTAGTCTGCCCCTTTGTACGTATATAAATGGGGTATTTAAATGCTGTAATCAGCAGTCAATACAATCATAAATGACACGTACAAACTGATACTTCGGACTGGCTTATGTTCCACCCGTGTCAGGGGTCGATGCATCAAAAAAGCTTTATCTAAATTTTTTCCTCCCTAAACCACCCATAAGATCAGTAAGGACAAGGTTGAGAGCCAGGAGGTGCATGTGGCGGACCTTGCCATAAGTAACGGGTTCGCAGCCGAGGTCGCTAGACCCTGCAGCGAGGATCTTCCTCATTCAAATACGAGCGAGCCAGGGAGTAGTATGTAAGCCCTCCAGTGCCATTTAACACGTTGACTCCGAAGTGGTACGTATGTGTACCACTGAGGTTAGGTTCTGTAATTTTCTCAGATCCTTTTAGTGACTATGCGTACAAAGTAAAGTTTTACACCAATCAGGCAATCGGAGGCAACGTGTTAAACTTAAATGCATACGCCTTTCTAGCATCAAATAAGCACAAATTTACAAATTGTAGTTTTTAAGACAAAATCAGCTGAGAATGAGGAAAACTGGTTGAACGCAGCAGTTAACCACCATGCACAGAGGTTTCGTAAAAATTGAGGCTCTCCAAACTTGGTTTATTGGGCAAAATAGATTTCTGAAGGTGGCTGGAGGCGAGTTCTTACAAAAACTACTTTTAGCTTAGTTAAATAATAAAACTACTCCAGCCACAACGTTTAACAACAACGCACCAGCAACAGTTAGTCGCAGGAAGAGCGAGACATACCGTTCCGCAAGGTCGGAGGAGCTCGAACGTAGACTAATTCAGTGAATCTTTCGCCTACATCGCACGAGGGCGTCTATCTCAAGTCAGCTTCAGCTCTCGTAATGCCCACAACACGGACTCCAGATCCCGTAGTGCCCACAACACGGTCTCGTAGGGCCCATAACACGGAATTCAGCTCGGGTAGTATTCAAAACCAATTAACGACCCACTACAAGAATAAATACGAACCTAACGCACGAGCTCTTGAAAGGAGTGACGCCAACATTGGGACCATTTACAGGCGATAAATATGGGGCTCGATTCTTTGCATGGAATCAAAAATCTAATTAAGAAATACCCATAATTAGACTAGAACCGTCATTATTCTTTATACGTGCTAATGTAAAGGGTAAGCGCCTGACTCCAGTCACTGAAAACTGGAGTCATAAGAAATTCTCGTTACACCATTGTAACAACTCTTGTACATATTTACAGCTCCGCACCATTGAATAAAAGTCTCCATTCTTTCCATCCATAAGAACAGGAAGAATGTTTTTCCAGACCGGCTTCGGGACAAGTACGGCACTCCCATTGTCGGCTGCATGGACTTCCTGGTACGGGACACACATTGAGGCACCAGGGTTTAGATTCGCACTTATATATGTAGCTTTTTTCGTTTTTTCAGACGGTCTTACAAGCCAGAAACAGATTACAGAACAGAACACAAAACAACTTAGTGTGTGCTCAGATTCGCACATACTCGTACAGTAATATGAGCTGCTGCAGTCGATTCCACGAAAATGAACTTGGTGTATGCGAGAAAAGTATGTGGCGACATACAAAGTTCTATTTGTTTGACATATTTAGAGCTAAAGCTAGTAAATAAAATAAACAAAAAACACAACTTCCATAAGACACAGAGAGGGAATACGCACCACATAGTGAAAGCAACTACTTAATTTCAAGTCACGTTACATGACGTGAGATCGAGACAGCAGTACTCAGACTGATGCATACACATCTGTTTCCTCAAACGCAAACATCAAGAAAAACAGTTTCCTCTTTCATTATGAATAAAAGTTTCCTCTTTCTCGTTTTTTAGAAGAACTATTGTATCTCTGACTACAAAAGTAACACTCAACGAGCAGCTGCGCCGCATAGCTATTCTCCAACTCAATTGCGATGTCTTCCAAAGAATTTTAGAAAACCTCTATAAACGTTTTTAGCAAGTTTCTCTGGAAGGATTATTCAACCACAAAAAAATCCAGATCAATGTGGCGATATGTCTTTCTTTTATACATGTTTCTGCATGAATTAATGAAATTTATGGGCATTTAGGTTGAATGTTTCAAGGCAAGATATATGTATGCCAAATTGTACGTTAATCGGAACGCAATAACTAATTATCATAACACAGTCGCCGAAATTTGGAGGGATCCAAACCTCCTCACAATTAATGATACCTTATCTATCAATGAGACTAATGCAAGAAAGGAACAATCATGACAATTTAGCTTAGCAATGTTTACTTCAACAACACACGTAAATGGCACGAAAATATATTATAAATCAAAGTGATCCTACAACCTAACCTCACTGGTAGCGATCACCTAATCTTAATTTCGCACAGAACAGCACTAGGAATGGTATGCTACTCACACTAATACATTTTATTAACCTATTTTATTCCGCACTCTCCATGCACCTCAGAGTCTCTGAGGTCTATCTATTACATTCTGCTAGTGCACAACCTCCCGGGGCGTCTGGCACAGTTGGTTCTTTAAGCGTGACGGTTCTTTAATTTTCCACTGGTTTAAAAGGACGCTGCTGGTTCTAGTCGATATTTTCACGTCCCCGATCTCGTCTATTTTGCGAGATATTTAGCGTAGATGTTGATTCCAAGTTAACAGCAGACGTTAATTCCAAATTGTAAAAGGAATTTTCGAACTTCTCCGAACTCCCCCGTTGATAAGAACTTCTCCCAAATAAGCGTAAAATTCTTCAAAGAACTTCTCCGAGAGACTTCTTCTAGAAATCTCCGAACTTGGCACGAACTTCTTCAATGATTCAAGGAATCTCCCCCCTCCACGTTGAGAAGATTTTCCGTCTTTGACTTCTTGTAGGCTCTTGAAGTTGACCACCGGCGTCGCTGTTCTACTTCGCATTTTTGATCCCTTGTACTGTATTCACTTCCTGTTTCTGAACTTTTTAAATAAACCCTTAGTCTTCCGACAGCCGCTTTTATAACATTTTGGTCACCCTAACCACGCCCTCGTGTTTCCTAGCTACTCCTTTCTTGTTGAGCTTCTCACGGTAGTTTCTCTAAAACATCTCTTGAAGCGACCGTTGAAGTATAAATCCCATACTTGAGTTCTGTTGGCTTATCACCTGGTCAGCGTTTTCAATCTTCTGAGTGTTGAGGTGTTTACAATCTTCTGAGGGTTGAGCTGTTTACACTTTTCTTTTACTGTGGGGATGGTTGAAGTGCTACTACCCATGTGTCGCAGTGTGACATTTGGCACGACACAGGCACATGACACCATTGACATCAACGCTTGAAACTTTTTGGAATGCTAAGTATCTAAAAGCGATACTATGATACGAAAGAAAATGGAAACAAGCAATAACGAACGCTAATCAAACCGACTAAAATTTAGAACTCAGTCAGAATTTTAAGAAGACTGGTAAGGGTAACTAAACTTGCTTTGGAGAATTATCGTCGACTCTGTTCAACCAGTACTTGTCAGTAAGCTTAAAATTCCTATTCACTTATCCAATACAGCCAATCAACAAATTTTTGCTTTCCATTATAAAATGTTTCTCATACAACAATAATCGGGTGAAGTGCAGTCATGAAGGATTTAACTCAAGTAAGTTCTACAAATGAGAACGCAGCTAAAGTTTGGATCTTGCACTGCCCGTAAAAATACTGATCAGATTTCAAATAATATATGAAAAAATACCAGTTTCAATAATTACTTACAACAATAATATTTTTCTCCAGTGGGAGAAGCAACATTGCACAACAGTCAAGCGCATAGGAGAAATAATGAACATAAACGAGCACAAAACTTCTCATCTATCGTCTGCTTCTTAGGACGACAATCTCTCCTTGAGGACAAGAAAATGAAGAAGCAAAACAACATTGTCCCTGTTCGAACGCCAATATTGGTTTGCTTCTTTCTCTTATCCTTGTTCCTGAAGAAGGATTCTCGTCCTAAGAAACACAACAAATTGTACCAGTGTAGTCGATTGCTTCCCTAAAGCAAGTAGTGAAACTCGTCTTTTACTTAATATGAAGTACATTAGATAGAGTTTAGTACACAACTCTCGGTAACTATATCAGGAGAACTATAAGAAGATACTTAAGAGTGAATTAGGGAGAACTAGAGAAGAACCTGAGGGAGCCGCAACTTTCTATCGACTGAAGAATATTGATAGATCATCCGAGAGGTAAAATGACCTACGATCGATCTGCGCAGTCCGATACTCGTTCAGGTATTTTAATCAGCAAACAATTTATAATTAGACGTACGATTTATATATCCTAAGTTGGCACATCCGCTGAGACAATACGATGTCAGACTGAATGCCGACATTAGTCGCATCAAACTCATAAAAACGTTAACATCAATAATAAAACAATATCGACGCATCTCAAACAGGCACACGGCTTTTTCAATCCAGGCGAATATCTAACTATCCCTTTGTATTGCAGACAAGTTGTGTATTATATACGAAACAAGCTCGGGAGCCACCACGGGTTCTACCAGTTCACGCAGGTAAGAATTTGTTCGATTTATACTCTCCAGGATGTGCTCGCAATGCACGTTATTTTGTCGCTACGGAGCTAAATCAATCACGCAAAACAAGCTGCAAAAAATATATCAACTCACTGAAATCGACAGTAATCAAGTGAGCAAGCTTCTGTCGCAATTACAACATATGATTTAAATGGACTAATTGAATTAATACATTTAGTTCATCATCACTTGAACTCTTTCCACTTTGAAGGACGGGTCTGGAAAGACGCCAATCACTAGCTACAATATAAGGCCCCCACACGATCAACCTCCGCGCCTTTGTTCATACCTCCTAACATTGCATCCACTGAATTTCAAGGGAGAAAACGTCCGAGACCGAAATAAAAGTAAATTATTAAATCAACTAACATTTACAGCTCGCATACTATCCTTCGTTGGTGAACACTCCCAAGGTATGAATTTGACACGAACATATTTCATCAAGATTGTTATACTAAAATCCACATCAACATTCTATTTCAACGTCGAAATTTTTTGCACCTCAAAACTTCGGCCTCAAAGAAGATAAGGACATAATGGCAGAGATAATTTACCGAGAACAACTTTTTAGCTGCAACCAGAGCAATATAATAAAGTGAACTGTCACATTCGAGAAATATTACTATGGCGTGGGCATTTCTCATTCCCGCTGTCTGTTCACTGACCACTGCGAACACGCAACTCTGATTAAGCAACCTTCAACTAGTATACGAGAATTACACACAAAAAATTTAGTTACATTTTTCCTAAATACGACTGTGACACTATCAAGCATTTATACCTGATATCAATCCCATGGACTGAAAAACAGTCTCAGTTTGTTCTCGACCCAACAGTCCTGTATATTTTTAGCAGGTTGAATTGTTAACTTTTTTGTTTAAAAACATGAAATTTTGTAGAAGGCGGCAGATCGGTCACAACTACAGAAGGTGACTAGATTTCCCCAGACACTGAAAAACACAGAGGAAGTCGACACTAACATCGTGCTAACCGGCTAAATTTTTGGCATTTTACTTTGCGAAAATGCGTACACAGATTCATGAAGTCTCCAACAAATCCAAGTGCTCCATATTGCTATCGGTTTTTTATTAAATACGCTCTCAAAAGATACCTAGACAAAACGAAGCCACAGTAGGTAATTTCACATACACGCAGAAGTTTAAAGAGCTTTCTATTTTCCAATCTCAGCAGTTGTTTACAAAAAACTTAGAACCATGAATCAAGAAGAAAGCAAATCCCTGGTTATCAGCAAGCACTCGTCCCGCTTAATTTTCTTACTGATCCTCTAGCTATGGCCGTATTTTATAGACATACTTGTTAGGATTGAAAAGCAATACATACAATATGCCTTCCACATGAAGCAGTTGTCACACCCCAAATATTCTCCCAACTTTGATAAAGCAGCTTCTGAAATAATTTTGATGACATACTGAGGCTCACAGTTCTAACTAATCCTAATAAGGACAATCCTGGAATTCTTCGGGAAGCAAGTCAAGCAAAACCCTACACTCGCCTGACAATACAAAACCGTCGTCTGCACGTGCGCGCAGGACAACTGCTCGCTCAGCAAACTTATTTCCTAGAAGTCCACAAACAAAACACTCTGCTCACGCATGACATTCCTCGACCCACACGTATATTAGATACGATTTGAAAATACTTTCACAACGCAGTCACGGTAAATTGTCAAAGAGTTAAGTAAAAAACATGTCTACCACTACAATAAAAAGTAGGCAAACCTAGGAAGTAGTGTATTCGAGGCTACCAGTGAACTTTCTTGCCTCCTTTGGGCACCAAAAGTTCCTGTCAGTCATTGAGTGTGGGAGGGGAAACTCAGAAAATGAGCACCAACATGCAAGTCTCTGACATGAAGCAAAAATGGTCTCGAATCTGTGTTGACCGTTTCTTAGAAATTCTGCTTACTCGTCATTATAATTCAAAATTTTGCTCTTAAAACTCCCTTACGTAATTTTTTTCGTTCAAGCGGCTACTCTTGACAGCAAACAAGGTCATCAATGTCTCCCCACGTACATTTGATGTGCTTTTTTCTCTGCAGCCACAGAAGGTGAAGAGCGGTATTTTTTCTTCACTTTCTACACTACCGTCAACTGCCACTGCATAGTAATAGCTTATGACTTCATAAAATAATAACGCTATTGTTTTACCCCTGGCATCCAGTGCAGACTTGAGTAGCTAATTCCCCGAGTTTTTGAGTAATGATCTAGAATCTCAAGAAAACTTATTCAACTTGGACTAAAAAGATCATGCAATAACTGATTCATCCATGCTGAGTGTTGCTTCACTTAATCGAAATTATTTATAAAGCTCTATATAACAAGATCTTGAACACAGATGAAGATTCTTCTTGCAACCCTAAATTTTAAATGTGGAATAAAAGATTTTGCTTGCAAAAAATCGTTCAACAAATAATGGAAATTGTTCGAATGTAAATAGGCAGTAACAAACAAAACTAATAGAAAAACAAAGCATGCTAACTTAAAAGCGCAACTCAGTGTTTGGTGGAGTTAACCAAGCCCGTATTTACCGTCGTGTGTGTCTTGATGTTAACTGACTGCGAGATGAAGCGGCGCCAGGCACGTGTGGACTAGACTTCCATAAAACTGCTGCGGACCTTCACGCATCTTTCCCAAATCAACACTTTCTAATTTAACAATCGAAAGTGCTTGATAGAACGTAGTTGATCAAAGAGCGAGGCATGTGATTGAAATCCATCAGTCTTCAAGTATTAAAGATCCAATGTCGTAGTGAACTACTTACGATCACGAGGTCATTAAAGACGAAACTGTAGTCCGAGAGCGAGACCTCTGTTCCATGGAGTTTCCTCCGTACACATTCTACAAACAAATGTAACCTCCTCCGTCAAAATAATTGTTTTTCCAAGTAAAAACACACCTAGTGAAAGTTTATTTAGCTGATAGGATTGCCTGCAACTCGCACATTAAAATAATAAATATATTAGTTAATTCCTGGAAACTCACAGAAATGGAGCTGTAACAATAAATGTCAATTTCTGCGACGAGCTGATGTTCTTGAGAGGTTAGACACAATAAGCATACTTTCCTCAATCATTATTTTAAACCAAAGTTTAATCACCGTCTCCGCATTTTTTAGGTGACCAGTGTAAATAGACTAGGTACAGATTTAGCATCAGTTGAATCAAGCTACAGCAGGTAGAAAGAAGGCAGAGTAAATATCTGGAAAAATGGAAGTGTGAGAAAAAAACCGAAATACAAATAAAACTCGAGGAAGAGGTTAGTTGACGACCCACAAGCATCTTACAAGAGAAAGCCAGAGAAAAGTAAAATGGAAACAAAAGGACTATAAACTAAACCCGGATTTGACTTCAGCAATAAACATTGCTGTCTGTGCTGTGAGTAGCTAAGAAAATCACTGATGAGGTCAATTCTCAGTATACTGACAAGGACAGACGCTATAAATAAAATCTACTAGTGGAGCTCTCAAATTTTATGAGTTCCTACGATACGTCGAAGAACAATCCCCTTCAGAATACTTTTCAACAATGACTCAGAAATCTTGTCAGACCACACCACTTAGTTTTCAAGGTGCCGAACACCAGTCACCATACCAGCTTGTTTCAGGCAAGTGAGCACCACAGTAACTGCAGTGACTATTGACTACACAGTCTGTAGTATCAGACAAGTGGGCACCACATTAACAGCAGTGGCTGTAAACACAGTCTGTAGTGTCAGACAAGTGAGAACTGCAGTAACTGTACGCACGGTCTGTAGTATCAGGCAAGTGAGCACCACACTAACAGCAGCGACTGTGCACACAGTCTGTAGTATCAGGCAAGTGAGCACCACATTAACCTGTTAACCGGTATTCACGTCATATGATGTTTGTACAGGTTGCATTCTACCGGGAACTTACATCATATGACGCTGAGGCGCGACGGTACCACAGCGGCAATCTACATCATATGATGTTATAGCGTTTATTTGTTTTTTTAGCGTTGTCATCGCCGTCATATGACGCATAGTAGCGGAACATACATCTGACAACCATGTGAAACAGTCACACTTGCCATTTGAATCAGCTAGACAGATTAGCCAGTGCGTAATTAGTCGTGAATGAGTGCGGCTGCGCGTGAGCTTCGTTTTTGCAGCTAAGCTATTCAAGTGCCTTCTGTCGCGCTTTTACCCATGCAATATGGCGAAAAAAAAGTATGAAACGGAAGAGGAAATTGAACATGCGTCACAAGAAGTAATAAGTGACAGTGAATCCGAGCTTAGTTTGAGCAGTGATTCAGAAAATAAATCGCTTTCTTCATACGTTTCAAGCAGTGAAGAGGGAGATGATGCAATAGTTCATCCTGCAGACTGGATGCGCACAGGGAAAGCACGTCAGCCATTCGAATTCATTGCAGACCCCGGTGTAAAGTTTGAAGTTGAAGACAAAAGCTCACCACTCGAATTCTTTGACAATTATTTTGATGACGAAGTTGTTGAACTGATTGCAACAGAAACAAATAGATTCGCTAAGCAAACTATTGAAGCAGCAGAAATTGATTCTTTGCCTACAAAATCACGATTACGGGAGTGGTTTGACACGTCGCCTGAAGAGATGAAGCTTTATTTTGCGTTGCTAATTTTACAAGGTGTTGATTCAAGAATGAAACGAGATTTTATTTCGGAAAGCGGGAATGTGTTCGCAATCCGTTATTTCCAAAGGTGATGAGTGCTCGTAGATTTGAAATGCTTTCTAAGTTCCTACATTTTGTGGATAATACTAGTTATTCTTGCTCTGCAAATGCACCTGGAAGAAAACTTGCAAAAATTCAGCCATTGATTGATATGCTTTTGCCGAAATTTAGAAGCAATTATGTTCCTAGAAAAAATATTACAATTGACGAGTCCTTGCTTGAATGGAAAGGAAGACTGTCATATGCACAATACATTCCATCTAAGAGAAAACGATTTGGAATAAAAATTTATGAATTGTGCGAGAGTGCAACTGGCTACATCTGGAATTTTATTGTCTATACCGGAGCTGATACACAATATAATGAACAGTATAGGGATTTTCCAGTCACTGCACGAATTGTTTGTTCACTTTGCAATCCATTGTTCGGTGAGGGTTATTGTCTGTACACGGACAATTTTTACACGAGTCCTAGTTTGGCTGATACATTTGTTAGGAAACAAACTGATTATGTGGGAACACTGAGGCTGAATCGTAAAGATGTGCCACGGAATGTAAAAGAAGCGAAACTGAAGAAAACCGAAGTTGTAGCTGCATTCAGAAACAAAACGATGGTTCTAAAATGGAAAGATAGGAAGGACGTTACAGTTCTTAGCACAATTCATGATGATGCGATGGTGAAAACGGTATCAAGGAGAGGATTAGAAACTGAAAAACCAAAAGTTATTGTAGACTACAATGCCAATATGGGTGGCGTTGATTTGTCAGATGGTTTGTTGCATCACTACACGACAGCAAAACTTAGAATGAAGAAGTTTCATTTGAAAATATTTAGGCATCTATTGGACATGTCAGTGTTGAATGCCTACATTGCATACAAAGCTGTCGGAGGTGCCAAGACTAGAGTTGATTTTATAATCTCAGCGAAGAATTGATAGCTAAATATAAGTCAATCGTTCCAATTCCGTCATCGAGCGCTGGAAGACCAATTCCTATTGCATCTTTGCCATCAAGACTTATCGGAAGACATTTCCCGGATTATTGTCCTGCAACAAAGAATAGAGCTCACGCACAAAGACACTGTACTTATTGCCAAAAGCAAAAGAAACGGAAAGTTACAAGTGTCTGGTGTCCTGAATGCAGCGTGGGACTTTGTATTTCACCTTGTTTTCGTTTGTGGCACACTCAACCGTAGGTATGTACATTTCAATTCAGAAATAACCTCTTTGTTCATGAACTATATCAATAAATATCTAACTATGTATGTCCATGTAATTATATAGGAAATGTATTCACAACAAATGCATGAAATTTAGTGCTCCACGGGCATGCAATCAGTCGCAGTCGGCACCGGTGTCCTGGCGCCGCCAGGAAGGGACACCGGTGCCAGACCGGTGACGCTGTGGATGGCGCAGCGGGAGTGAGCGGCGACCGTTAACAGGTTAACAGCAATAACTGTACACACGGTCTGTAGTATCAGGCAAGTGAGCACCACATTAACAGTAGTGGCTGTAAACACAGTCTGTAGTATCAGACAAGTGAGCACCACAGTAACCGACATCGCATCACGTGCACGGTGCTCCCGGCCAGTCTAGTCACGATGACTCACGTTGGTGACCAGACGCAGCACTAGAGTACAGCAGTAACACGAACGGATGGCAACTAAGAATAACCATGTACGACTGTCATTCAAAATTCACTGAAGGCATTATAGGAAGCACAGGGTATATAGTTACTGATAGTCTGATTATAATCGATTTGTTCCAGATTTTATATCAGGATTTTTAATTAGCAAGTTATTCATGTTATTATTTCTTATATTGTTTCAATCATATAATGTATTTTTATTGCATCTTTTATTCATATTATAAATCTTCATCATTTATCATAATTTTTTTAAGCAGTAAAAAATAAAAATTTCAGAAGAAATTTGACATTCTTCTGCAAGAACACGTGAATGAGATATGTGAATTCTTGAATCTTAGAACGTAATGTGAATAAATTTCCAGAATTATGGTAAGGTGTATGTAGCCTTTTTCAGTTGTAAAAGCGCTTTCATTATTTCACGCATACCGAGTTTACTATGATAGTTTTTTTTATTTGGTACAAATAGACTTGAAACTGGTTAAGCTCGTACACTCAACACAAAAAATTTAACCCATTGTACTGTAATAGTCATAAAAAATAGGCGAATGGCAGCAGTCTACTTCGTAAAGGCAGATAAAATCGACATCCTAATTTAATAGAGGGATCGAATACAGTACCAGAATTTTGTGATGCAGATTTCAGACAATACCCTATTAAGACAGATTAATCACATTCCTAACTGCTAAATGGTTTGGTACGACACTCAACTATCGAAATTCAATGTGGCGATACGTGTTTTTTTACCACAATTAATTAATGCAACAACATACACACGTAATCGCACTAGAGGGACTAATCCTCTGAATACATGATAGGTTAAAAGATATTCCCAGTACTTCTTTTTAATGGCAAGATGAGGGTAATGATACACACAAAAGATTTAATACATGCTATTGTAAATTCACGAGATGGGAAATGTGAGTCATCTACCACATTTTGGCATATAACCCACAACATGATATCCTATTAAGCAGTGCAGTATTAATGGATTAACTGCTTACTTAATAGTTGAATAATTAAATGTGCGTACGGAACAAATGAATTAAATGGCGTTCAAATCAATTTACAAAATTTACTTTGTCGCCAACCTCAATCACATAGAAAATAATAATATTAAACTTGCCCTTATGCTGGAGATTCGCTGTTGATAATGGGTTACAATGTTAACACTCGTGATATAACACCTTAAAGAAGCCGCTAATTTTCCCTCTTATCACGGTGCCCCCCTTATTTCCCCTGTTGCTCTCCGTCCCAACAGTCTACATACATCGTCGACGAGATCTAGTTCCCAAGTCTCCCATTCTCTCACTTCATGGCCTTCTTATACAAGCTTACCCTTTTTTTGTTATTTATTTCTAATTTCTGTCGCAGCGTCTCAAGCTCCATACCTCAACCGCTCTGTTGTGCCTATGAGTTAAAGTCTTGTGGAGCTCAGCATATTTCTCAAGCTTTGCTGACCGACCGTTAAGTGTTTGTGTTAAGTGTTTGCTTACGCAGCTGTACCGACTGCGTCCTGTAGTCCCACAATAACGTGGCTGTCGATACATACATTTTACACATCGCCCCGATATATGGAACCTATGCATATATCATAAATCTCATGATCGCCCCGATATATGAAAACCTATGCATGTATCATAAATCTCATGACATCAATTATAAACTTCCACACTGAAAATGGGCATTTCCCGATCACTGACCACATTTATCTTGAAATAACATCAATATTAGCACTTAGAAATCGCACTGGAGATTCGATGTCTGTGAAGAAAATCTAGAAATGTATCACTCATAAATAACAACTAAAGACAATACTCACTGTCTTCTATCACGGCGCCGGTATGTTTCTCTGCTAATTTAACCCCTTGAGACAACGAATGCGTAAATTCTCTACAAGGCCCTCAATACACACGTCTTAGTATACGTGCAAGATCTGTTGCTACCCGTCAGCACGATAGCCTTAATTTGATTTGCCTTAAACCTATCAACACTGCCCCTACCCATTTCCAAGGCGCCAAATTGCCCTACATGGCAGGAAGCAAATTAGACTTCTTCACTCGTCAAACTCTACGTACAAATCCCCCTGTTCTGCCTAGTCTAGCTTTTGATTAAAGGTTGAATTCCTCCATGTGGTTTTCCTTTACACCGTAACTTGTTTCGGTCGATACCATGAAGTCGGTCTCTGATGCAGTCCTTCACTATAAACAAACCCTTTTAACAAGCTCCGTCTACTTCGCGAAAATGTTATTTTGCCTCTTTTAAATAAAGTAAGCCCATAAATTTCGTTTAACGGCCTTTTGTTATCTACTTCGCGTGAACTCAGTCCTCTCGCTGACTTGCACCCGATATTTATTTCCTAAACATTTTAGTAACCCTGTCGAAGAGGAACCAGGTGGTCCATAAATTTACTCTTTCGCTGTGAACAAGTAAAATTACACCACGTATGCTCTGTTCCCAAGCGAGCTTTTAACTTCTCGAAGTATTGAGCTTACTTCATAGTTAACAAAAGTGATAAAGCTTGTCTCCAAGATGCTCAACAGTAAATATTATGGATTCAACTAGTTTTTTCTGAGGGCTTTTCCAACGTTTGTCAATATCAAATTGAAGGAAAGCGATAACTTACACAGAAAGTAGTACGCACTTCGCCCCAGCATAAATAACTGGAAAGCACGTCTGCTTAAAAATGATCAAGCCCGTACTACTTCTTAATGCCCTTCACACATAGGAAAAAAGTTTTGCACCAAAATTGTCCCAAACATAAGTAAAGATACAAAAAAAATTACTGAAATAATTAGTAATTTTCTAGGTTAATCGGATGAGTAAATCTTGAAGTGGGCCTCTGATGAACTGCAGTAGTTATTCTCGAGGTACAAGGCTCAAAATCGTCCGTTACACGAGTTTCTACGAAATTCCGGAAACGTGTAAAATAGAATGCAAACTTTCTGTTATGCTTTTATGTTTCCAAAACAAGAAGAGAACTTGCAGCTCAGCTCATGGTACTGGACTACATCAACAAGGTTAGAACTACCCTCTCAAGCGATCTGCATAACCCTGTGTAGCGCACGAAGAAGCGCAGGCAAACGCGAACTAAGTTCTCATGTTCAAGTTCAAAAGATACCCTAATCTCGCAACTACACCGCACAGCAAGTTCAAGTTACCCTCAACGCACCAGTATGAGTCGAAATCTGGACTATTTCAGTACACTTCGCGCTAGAAACCAGAAAAGCATCGATATATCAGCGTGCATTCGGAATATGAGGTGGCTAGATGTCGAACGTCCGAGCAATATGGAAGTCGTGTTGAACAAAAGCAGGCAGCATCAGCAGCAAGAAAACCTTGAGCAACGAATACGCAACTCCCAGTGTGACATTTTGGGCTTTTCTCTCTTGCACTCAAGCATAACTTTTTTAGTTTAAACTATGAGTTCTGGTAATTAGTGTGCAGTGTCATATAACATACGTAATGTAATAAGAAACAAATATCACAGTCGAACCCAGCTCGCTAAATCATTTCAAACTAAAGAATCACACATTACTTGATTCTTCTGTGATTTGAACAAAACACAGGAAACAATCCTAAACAATGCCATGGCCCTGGGTAACAACAGCCCTGAGTGTTGCACTCCAATATCAGTTTTATGCAGAGGCTCTCGCTGCCTTAACTCAATAGCTCCAGCAACGAGCAGGAAGTGACAGGAGTAAAAAGACACTGGTAATAATCACAGCCTGAGGAAGACGACCGTATACACGGCACATTCATGTCCACACTGTAAAAACAAGATGCGGGAGGATAACAAAAACGATAAGAGTACGGGAAGCAAACAAGTCAGAGGAGCCAAAGTGTGCATGGGAGAGTAAATGAGATAGACAAAGCGTACGCAGTTAAAAAAGAAACGATAATTGTATGGAACTTACGCACACAAATTTAGCCATGCAACCATGAATAAGATACTTGTTCTAAACCATAAAACCGCCCTGAAAGTTTTACTCAGAACCGCTGTGGGACAAATGGCGAGTTCTTATTGGAAACGGCCTACACCAATCATTTTGGGGAAACTACGACTAATGTTTTTAGCACCACGTGTGACATTAATATAACCATTAATGAGTTATTTCGAGTCTAGCACTAGAACATCTGGGCAAACACAGAGCCTAAAAATTTAACCATTACTGAAACTAAGCTATGTCACTCACGTCAAAAAATGAGCCAGGCATGCTTTGGTGGCATAATCAATATCACGGACAAATGCACATGAATACATTGACTACGCACACGAAAAGCGCAAGCACTACCGAGATACAATATCGGTAGTGTGGTTGGTAGACATACCCAAGTGAGACCAACAGACGAGAATACAATGCCTCATGCGATTATAAAACAAAACCTATGCTGAAAACCATCCCAGGTTTAGGAGTAAACTTTTGAACATGAATTCGTGATACGTGAGCTCTAAATACCTAGGTTAGATTTTAAGTTTTTTTTTCAGTGGATTCTGCAGAAGTGTACATAGATTAATCATGAAAATAAAACTGAGGTACCCACACAACTGGTTTTAAAGAACCTGGCAGGCGAAGTAAGAAAAAAAAGAGCGAGACGAGCAACACAGTTGCAGGAAACCCCGACGCCGCGTTCGGCTGTTAGGAAAGGAAGTTTCGGAATATCGAAGGATGGCGTCTATTATGTGGCTGAGTACAGACCTGCTCTCTATAGGCTCGAGTTATTGGTTACCTCAATCTACACATGAGGTATTTTCATGCCTTTATACATTAAAAATAAAAATCTTTTAACAAGGTTTTCAATTTCATCTAGCTTTTAAGACAATAGAGTAATGTCACGCACGTTCTTAAAAAATGTATTAATTTACGATGCGCTGGCAGCTAAAGTTGTTTTTCAAGATTGAGTTAACAATTCCCAAACGTAAAGAAACTCACTACGACGAGCAACGGGTGCATCACAATACATACTGCATCATAATACATACTGCATTATCAATACATTGTCTGCATTGTCATTTAAACTCAGACTTTGCACCTCACGTTAGGAAATTGTTAAAAACGTTTTCGAGAAGTCACGTACGTTCTGTCATGTTCTAGAAGACAAGACCTGCAAAATCGAAACTGTCGACTAATAATATAAATTCTTTCGACTAATAACACAAGCATAAATAAATTCGACTAATTGTACATCATTACAGCACATAAACGAATAACATCCACAGAAGCAATATGAAGACTGCAATTTTAAAAACTTTACGTTTAATGATTACTTAATAATTTTCCGGCAAACGTGCTCCATATCTTTACTTTTGGGTTGAATTCTTTCTTAATAGAAGATGCTGAATACTTCTGCGTACATTAAGTTAGGCAAGGAAATGCCATCGCAGCAGTTAAGAGAGCGTTTCAACAGTAAAGAGCCTATCAGAGAAACAAAGACTTCAATGAAGCAGATAGGCATTTGACTTGGGTATGGACCCAAGAATGGGCCGAACGGCTTGTTCCTATTGCCTCATTATATTCTATATAACATACCCGCCCGCCATCCACACATCCACATTCCCGCCCCCTCTAGAGGTGAGAAAGAAAAGACAAAGAAGGAAACATACAAGTACTTTTAAACTAAACTCGGTACAATCTCCTCCAAAAAGAGTTATTCTTCAGAAATTGGCAATGACCTCCCCTTCAAAAGACCAGGTCTTGAACAATGCTGACGAAGACAGAATTTGTCTCTACATTTTAGTCACCAGAAACTTCAAGCCACCAAGCGACCCGGTGGACAATTCCTTTTAATTCATCCCTCTAGGAAGACAAAATTATCATAACGAAATATCTCCGACAACTCAAAGTTAAACAGTTCTACCACGTGTTGCGTATTGGCAAGAAATCCATATAAAAATCCAAGAGACGAATAAAATAACCGAGGAATTGGCCATGCACTTAAATAGTATCGGAAGGGAGAGGAAGACCATCAGTTTTTACAGCTGTAAAATACGCTACATTACCAGACAAATAATTCTCTTCAATGCGTACATGCTCGCTATCAGGAGCGTGTATAGGAAACGCTAACAAAAAACTGTAGATATCTGATATGATGTTCACTTCCTATAAAGCAGTTGTTCATGCTTATGTGGCGATACGTATAAATGCACATGGCTATTTGTTATTATTGAATGATCAATTAATGTATATAAAAAGGGAAAAGCTTTTCTGCCAACTTCTAATTGCACAATGATTAATTGTAGAAGAGTTCTTTTCTCTCTCATAATTTACGTAATCTTGGTTTCAATGCATGGTTTTTCTGCATGCTGTCCTTCCGTTATATTTTAATTAATACTTGTAAATAACACAATTAATTAAATGTAACAAACATACGTAATCGCATTAGAGGGACTCTAATCCTTTGAATACATGAAATGGTAAAAGGTATTCCCGATACTTCCTTTCAATGGCAATAGATCCTTTCAACAGAATATCATTCAATAAATGATACACACAGAAAATTTAATACATGTTATTCTAAACATCACGAGATGGGAAATGTGAACCACCTACCACATTTAGGCATACGAACCGCACATGATGTCCTATTAAATAGTACACTATTACAGATCAATTGCATCCTTGATAGCTGAATAGTTAAGTGTGGCGATACGTCTTAGAAATGGATGGATAATATCTAATTTATTTATTATTGATTGACTTAGTGCATATAAAAAAATAAAACTTTATTCTCTGCCTACTTTTAATTGCACAATGATTGATTTTCGATGAGTTCTTTTCTCTTTCATAATTTATGTAATCTTAGTTTCAAGGCATGGTGTTTCTACATGTTATCCTTCTATTATATTTCAATTATTACTTGTAATTACCTAATTAATTAGATGCAACAAACATACATACGTAATCGCACTAGAGGGGCTCTAATCCTTTGAATACATGACATGGTAAAAGGTGCTCCCCAGTACTTCTTTTCAATGGCAAGATTAGGGTAATGATAGACAAAAAGATTTAATACGTGCTATTCTAACTTCACGAGATGGGAAATTTGTCATCTACTACATTTTGGCATATGAACCGCACATTATATCTTATTAAATGGTGCACTATTACAGATCAATCACATACTTGATGGCTGAGTAATTAAATGTGCACACAGAACAATTTAGTTAAATAAATAACGTTGAAATCAAATTACGAAATTTACCTTGTCGCTAACTTCAATCACGTTGACAATAACAATGTTAAACTTGCCTTTTCACTTGAGATTCATTGTTGACAATGGCAACGATGCTTAACACTCGCAAAACAACACCTTAATGATACCGCCAATTTTCCCTTTATCACAGTGCCCCTAAACCACCCTATGCCCCTAGACCTAAAGGTCACTCTAGTTTCAATAGCCAACATCGTCGCAGAAATCTAGTTCCCCAGTCCCCCATGCACCTATCCTTCCTACAGTTTTTATAATAGCTTTGCTCCTCCCACGTATCTTTTCCATTTTCCAATCTCTCTGTATGTCCAATGGTCTGAAATAGGTTATGTATTCTTCTCCCATTCTTCAATCAACGTAAGAGTTACACGACTACGTAATTCTTGAGAGTCACAATGTCTCTACTAATATATTTGCTTGTGTGTGACAATTTCTTTAGCCACAAAACCAAACACCGCGACCCTTTTCAAACCCTACTGTTTGTTTCCCCTGCCCTCCAGCTCGCCTCTCGGTTAACCGCTCCACACTTGATACCTTGTTCCTCATGTGATACACACACCTAATAAATACACCGCATAAATCGCCTGGAATATGCAAACCTACGAATATATCATTACAATCATGATACTTATTTCAAATCGGAAACCCTTTTACTCTATCACGTTAGCTTTTGATGATGTAGGCAACAATGTATATTTTATGTGTATACATTTTGTATGTGTATTATACCCAGGGCTGCCAATGCTAGGGAAATTTCCTCAGATCTTGAGAAATGACGTCTTATCTGGGGATATAGGGATTATTTAACTAATTTTGTACAAATCGTAGGAAATTGTGTACATAACAAGCTTATACATGTATTACTCTGATCCTGAAGTATATTGTTTCACTCACCAGTGAAATGTGTATTTCCTGAACAAAAAGTCTCTCCTTTCATACGTTCGTAAACGCATTCTGTCTGGGTATTGTTTACGTTTAGTATCGTTAACTAGTGTTGGACGCCGCACTGGTACACTAGCCGGGGTTGGCAGATTGGCCATTTCATAGTCAGTTGTTACTGAAAACGCTTCAAGTCACGGCGATTGACAAGAGATATTTCCTATTATTCTGAATTATAACAAAACATATGAATTGTCAATGCAAGTTCAAATATAAAACAATAAGTAGTCAGCCACGCTGGTATCTGACAGTCTCGTTCAAACTCCAATCATACGTGTTACGTCTCTGGTGCATATTACCTCTGTTTGTTTAGGTACCAGCAGTCAGTCAGTGGTTGGTGTGTAGTATGAACTATCTACCCCCTTAAATGTCATGAATTTACCAATATTAAAATAACCATTTTTACCACTAAAACTAAGACTAAACTACAAGTAATTTTTACTAACTCCTTAGAAGTAAAACATGAATATTAAGTGCACATTGTAATAATTATTATATCAAGTAACAATAGCCATCGAGTACTCTCTAACAAAAGCTCAACTCTGTGGCTACATTTTCACGTACAGTATTTAAGTGGGTCTCTCTTCTACCTCGAGAGAATCACTCGCAAACTTAAACATGTGACGTGTTATATAGAATACCCTGGTGAGCATTTCATCATTAAGCATTTTTAAGACTCGGTTATTCGTAGAAATCGTCCTTGCAATATATTTTTCTAGAACTTGTAGATCTCTAGACTTTGATTCAATAACTGGTGCTCAGAATACTTGTGTTCATTTGAAACAGCTTATGCAGCCATATAAGAATTTCTAGAAAACCTATTATTTGTGGCAGAGCGATGTTTTTAGTCATTATTTTGCGATCTGCATTTCCTCGTACTTGGTAGCATGTGATTGTCAGCATTATTCTCAACCCTAATTTATGTATGAGGAGTATTTATGTAGAAACTAAATGCAAATCCATTATTTTGAGATATTACTAATTTAGATCTCTTAATATTGAAATGCTCTAAAGTGTCATGCTTTATGTTTAAATGTTAATTTATTTTCTTTTATGTTTATGCAAGTGTGCTCTTACAAATCAATGCAAATCCTTGTAATTTATGTCAGGGATATAATTAATTATTCTCGCTAATCTGATATCTTGTAAAATCAATCGTGACTCAAATGTTCTCTTGTCAATGTAAAAGAACTAATGCTGTATAAATGTTAGTGAGCTCCTATGTCACTGTAAAGGAGCGGTTGGATTAGACCTTGACAAGATAATCCTAATGAACAATTTTAACTTATACTGCCTTCTGCAAGTCAATCATTTCATGGTTAAAGGAGTTGCATTGATGTTTGATAAGGCATACGGATCCTGGATAAGATGCTCAAAATTTCGCCTTTTTGTCAGGCCTTCGGGGAGAAGTCATCCGCCCCTGTTTACTGCTGTATTAGAACTGCTCACAACTCACTACTCACTGCAAACTGCTCCCTGCAAATTAGAACTACCATCACTGCAGTATGACTCACTGTAAGTGATATGCTAGTTGTATTTCACACCCTCACTGTCAATATAAATTCACTGCCTATCTACTACTTATTGCACACGACTTTCTGCATTCAAGCAAACTACTCGCTGTACTCGTGCCGTACTTGTAAAGTTCACCAATCACTTAAGTTCTGGACTATGCCAGTCCCGGAACGTGCCATCTTTACCTCTTGAAAGCTTCAGACGGGCTCAAGCTGCTCATGATCATCTAAATCATTTAACGTGTCACCTTACGGAAATAAAGCCAAGTCACATTCAGGAGTCCTCATTTCCCTCATTCAGGTCACACAGGCAAAAAAAATTAAACCAGAGAAAAATATTACTGTAAAGTCTTGGTAGCTGAAAATCCCACCAGCACCTCTCATACCAGAGCAAAACTTTACAGAGTGGTCTAAGGACAGTGTGTACGGGATGGTTAACGTCACCTGCGTAGGTTCGAATCCATCCGTCAGTATTTCTTTTGTGTCATTTATCGGCATATGGCGTCCCGCCTCCCAAAAAATTGACCAATCAGCGGCTGGCACCTGCCAGGATCGCAATGTCACCGCCTGAAAATCGTGACGATGTGTAGCAAGACCATCGCTGCTCATGCTCCGATTATTTTCAATATTGAGTATTAATTAATCCCGTTACAAATTAAATCGTACTTTTTACGATATTTTTTTTGTATTTTTACGAGGTTTTCATAACTAAGCGAGGTTCGTGTAAATTTTTATTCATAAAAATTCACTGTGTTCTTCAAATTATTCTTACTCTTCTGCCGAACTGTCGCTATGGTTTTTACAAATTCATCCTTCACGAGCCAAACACCGGCGCTTTCAAAATACGTCACTCATTATTTATCGCTTGTAAAGAGAACAACGTAAGTTTTAGTGCCTTAAAGTGAAGTGTTCTGCAGTAAGTCTGTTTAATTGTGTTTAGGACTTAGATATATATTTTCTTAAAAATCTCATTTATATTTTTAGGCTATTGTAAGTGTAAGATTGTTTTATTTCATTTATTTTTGTAGGATAGAATAGAATGAGATATAGGAACGAACCTTCTGGCCCATTCTTGGGTCGGATAATTACTTCGATAATTATTCGGTTGTTTACCCAAGTCCCATGCCGTATTTTAAGCCGCGTCAACCATATCGGCAGCGGGATGTGCGTAATGTAAAAAAGTACTAATTATTACCTAGGCTTGCAGTTTACTTTTATGCTGCACTGCCAATATTGCATAATTATGATTGTAAGAAAATACCACCTTATTTTCCTCATTAGAGAATAGGTATATCTTATACCTCTACCTAAGAATAGGTATATCTTGGAAGTTTAGAATTTTTATTTAAAAATTCCCATCCATGTATTATTGATAAATCATTCGCTCTTAATATTATGGTAGCGTTTTTAGCACTGCAAGTATTTTGCCTCGGGTCGTTTTTCAAAATCTTGAATTTTATGGATAAACTAAAATATTATGGCCTGCTGGGCATATCCTGCGCCAGATGATATAGCCGCTAGATAAGGATATCCATAATGTGCTAGACCATCACTTGTTTGGTTTCCTTTATTTTTAACCTTAGAATGTCCATTATATTTTTTACAATGTTTAGGATGTAATTTATTCTTGCCCTAATTAGGATGTTCTACTCATTTTATATAATCTTTTGATGTTATTAGGTTGTTATATTATGCCTGGATTTGTTTTTTGTGAGTAATAATTCCCTAGGACGTTTATGTTTTAGTGCATATTTTATTTCTGGTTTAATCAGAACTGACTTGTTTAAGTGATAAATCTGCATCTTATGACTAAGCATCCTAGTTATGGGATATTCATGCATTACTATTGTTTGTAAATTAGCATGCACTGCCAGTTGATTAACATTCTGATCCTATTTAACAAACACCCTGGTTAAACCAGATTGTGTCTCGTCCTATAGGTATAAGAATGTCAGGTTATCTGGTTAGGTAAATATTATTCTTTTTAAACAACCATATGTACTCGGATGTCCTCGCCTTACGTGTGATAAAAAACTAAACCTCGGCTTTAATGAAGTTTGGCTAACAGTAGTATATGCGGGTTATATTTTTTACTACACCTCGTGTATCTAGATTGCTTGATCTCAAGCTTAGTTATTATCCACCTTTGTCATCCTCTTAATGAGCGTTACAATTTGGAATTTATTAGCCATAAAAAAAGTAATTAAACTTCAAAAAGCCCTGTAAAAACTTCTGTATTTATGGTAAAACTTTAATCAACATCTGAATGTCAGCCTTCTTGCTTACTGGGAAATTAAATGTATGCTAGTTTTAATACCTTTAGTTACCTGTACCTTAGTAATATTGCAGGATTAAGAGAATTACTCTCGTGCTCGAATATTTAGGCCTTGCCATACTTAAGCGACCTTTAGCACGAGACCTCTTTTTGTCCGTTCAACAAATGTGCTCATAACTTTTCAATTATTATGTGAGCCAAATAATTATTTCCCTCTCTAGATTTAACTTATTCAAAATCAAACATTAAAAATCAAGTAATTTTGCTCAGTAGATTTAATAAAATTAATTGAGACTCAATCATCTTGTCTAGATGATTTGCATGTTCACTGAATGCAACTTTAGCTCAGTAGAATTTCAGCCTTAAATATAGACATCTCTTATTAAAGAAGATTAGATTCCTTGCCTATTTGAAGAGGATTTGCATTTTACACCCTTATAAGGTTAAGTTCCACCTCTCTTAAAATTTTTGATAAGTCTGCCTCACTACTGTACTTAATTTTGATTGACCTTGTCATTGCCTGAGTTTGTTGCGGGTGATGCTTGTGCTTGTGGGGATGTAAAAATTTAGCCCAAACTTCTCTCCCATACACCTGGCGATCCTACTCTTGTTCTTCACTCTTGATCACTCATACAAGCTTCATTCATTCGATCTTGGTTTCAAGTTTCATCCATTCATGATTCAAGCTTCAAGCTTCATCCGTTTTCTTTGCAAAAGCATCCCTTCTGCTAAGAAAACCACTTTAGTTCCCTTTGTTCATAAACCTTATTGGCTCTATTAGACTTATTTGAGCCCAGGATGCCTTCCTGCATTACTTACCTTATTGGCTCTTAAACTTTAGTGAGCCCAGGATATCTTCCTCTATTACTTACCTCGTCGGATCCCTTAGATTTATTTGAGGACAGGAATTAGTTCCTGAATTGCCGTATATTTTAGCTACCATACGTACGAGCTCTCTTCTACTCTAAGAAACAAAACCCGAGTCCCCGTGTTGTCATTGAATCCCCCAACTTGAGGTGCACAAGACGACCCCATAACCTTACCTTCTGATAAATGTTACATTCAGTTTAGGGTGCAAAAAAATTAACTCACGCCCTTCAGAGATTCCCCCGTCTCAAACCTAACACTGGTAAACGTGACAGATATGTCGGAGGCATGGTTATTGCCATCCCCCGCATGTGCTCCTACTATCCTTTACTGTACTGTGAGTGGAACGAGTGGCTTGAGCGAATACAAGGAGTGGGTGGCAGATGTCCCCCAATTCAAGGAATTCTATAAAACACGTCACATGTTTAAGTTTGGGAGTGAGGCTCTCGAGCTGGGAGAGACCCACTTCAATAATGTGCGTGAAAGTGTTGCCACATCGACAAGCTGTAGTTGAGAATACTCGATGGCTACTGCTACTTAATATAAAATATTACAATAATATACACTTAATATACACGTTTAAATTTAATGAGTTAGTAAAAATTACTTATAGTTTAGTCATTTTTATTGTTAAAAATAAAGATTAGTTTAGTACTGGTAAATTCATGATATTTAAGGAGGTAAGTAGATCATGCTACAAGTCTTACCATATTACCTCACTCATCGACAGCGGTGGAGCGTATATTTTCTTTGATGAAACACGTCAAAACTATGCAAACGAATTCTTTAGATGCAAATACCGTTAGGGATAGAATACCAGCAAAGCAATCGATTACAAGAGGAAACAAGGACTGCAGTAATTGGACCCCGAGCAAGTCATTGGTGACTGATATGGTAAGCGGCGCGGTCAGCCAACGTTACCAACAAAGAAGAAATAATCGGAAAGAAAAAATAACAATGGAAGCTAATAATGGAAAAACACTACAGTGGTATAAGTTTAGGTGAGTAAATTTTAGTTTAAAGTACCTTCTTAAAATCTGGGGATTTTCTTTATAATCTGGGAAAATTTAAACTTATATCAGGGGAAATGGAAAAATTCTCATTGGCAGCCATGATTAAACTCAACTAAGTGCTAATATTTAGTATATACGGTATGTCATGCGACGCATTCGAACGATTTTCTTACCCCCATTAGTACTCCAAGTACGAATGAGAGTCCCGGTAAAACTTGTGTGTAAATTGTTTGTTTTGATAGAATGTAAAAACACATGCAAATTGTTGATTTATACCTCACGAATAGTGAGTGATGGAGCCAAATGGTTCGCATAATTTGAATCGGTATGTTTTAAGTGTAATAAAACGCGTGCTAGGTAACGAGATATCTGCCAAAAAAAAATAGTTCATCAGCGTAATGAACTTGTTTTGAAAGAACTCTTTCGAAAGACAAGTTTTTTATCGCCAATAAAAACGCAAACTCTAATATCATTTGAAGGTAACAAACTATCAAAATCCAACCGTTACGGTACGGACACTACAACTCACGTATGGTTACATCAGCTGCCACTAACACTTGAAAGAACTCCGTAAAACTGGACATGCGTAGCTCAGGTCAAGCGTGCCAGAATGAGGACGCAATCGAACGTCTCAATGTGCCCCGCTTCTGGCAGGCTACCGTGTACTACACCACAGCCCACATGTCATAACAGAGGGTACTCCCTAACTTTATACCCCCACAACCCTATATGGATGTCAGAAGTTGCCCTAACTTTTCGAGACACGATTTGAGCTTAAATTATCTATAATAAGCATAATGATCAGTCATAGAAGATTAAGTTTATGCCGTAACATTGTAATAATAACAGAGATAAACTCATGTTTATTTCGAAAGTTCAACCCAAGAAGCGTAGGCTAGGCTAGAAGCTGTTGTTTCTCCCACCACGACTCGAATTTTAACTTTCAGAAACGTCTGACGACCCCCTTCGCATATACTCACGCATTCCATGGGGGATAACGTACTCCTGTTCGGGAATCCTTGCCCTAACACAAACTGACAGCCGAGATGCTTAGGTGTTATAGGTGCAGCAGGTTTTATGTAATTGAGCGAGTCTCGACGACACATGTTTGTGAATCCTCCAGTACAGCCTACATTTGTGTGAAAACCACTTGATGTCAACACACTACACCGAGAACTAACCAGTAGAAGCTGCTATTACAGCTATGTAACACATGAGGCATTCCCGCAATCCATCCAATGAAAACACAGTTGAAGTTATAAGCGAAGTTAAACTTTGTGACCACATGTCATGTCCGAAAGCTTTGTAAAGTGACACAGTGGTGCGAACAAATATTTTAACAATTCAAATTCCACAGGAAAGTGTTGAGGTAGCATCACCATACAAATATCTATTGATAAAACCAAAAAATATTAACTACGCAAAATGGGACACCAAGGTGGATACGCTACGATTTTTTCCGCTGTTTAACGGAGGGCAAATTAAAACTATGTAGCATTAAACCGCAGTTCCTGTCAAAGATAAATACTTTATCCAGCAACAAACACGACAATCGAGGGCCACGTACAAAAATTTGGTATGAGAACTTTATATTCATTCTTCAGTAATTTAATGTCTTTAAAAATATCAAACATTTATAATCAGTCCAGGGTACCATTCTTTAGAATGATTTACTGCTCCTAAAAATTAAGGTGGATAACAGCGTTGCACGGCATGGGACTTCGGTATTGAACCAAGAATGGGCCAAATGGCTCGTTCCTATTGCCTTATTCTATTCTGTTACTCTTTTAGATACGACACCAAGATCACAGACAGTCGCTGTCACCACAATTGACATATTTAGCATTTACCACTGACGTCTGAAAAATTAGCCAACACCAGCGCTTTTACGTCTCCCTAGTTGTTATGCATATATCAAAAGCACTAGGCTCGAATAAACAAGCTGAATGCTTCAACATACATATGCTCGTGTGAGCTCAACTCGCATATAACAAAATCAACCAAAATTTCATAACTGGTTAAAACAAACAAACGCGAGTCTCTTAATGTATAATACTCGCAGTGATAAAATTGATAGCATGACTAGTTCAAACGCCGAGAAAATACAGCATTAAGTAACCATATATAGCATGTGCCCTTCGTAGAGAATTATACAGAACCTTAAAGTTTCAAATTTTTCAAATACTTTAGAGTGATAGCAATCCAGACAAATGAAATGGTTTACTGAATGTGATTCTTACTGCAGGCAATTGCTGTGAGATCCAGTCAGGGACAGCCCTGCAATTTTCCCACCATGACCGTGAAGGTCGGCGCGGTCACAGCGCGTTTGCGCACAGTCACGTTTTCAAAGCACGCAAATTGGAATCCAGGGTAAGCCCTGAACTTACACGCCACCATTAACATAGCACGGCTGAGCGTTAATGATTCATGTGGTTCAACCTAATCTTCAATTAAAATTATAAAACCTGACTGCCAAAGCCTTTCACCATCATTTTGAAATAAAGCCAGAAACGTGTCTATTACGTTCATTTCATAGTTACTGAGCGTAAATAAAATTAAATATTTACAAAAAATAGAACTTAATGAAGTAAGTTCTACCATCATCAGCCCAAGCTCTAAGGCCACTGCACGCCTCAACGAGCAGTAATTCTAATAACCGCAGCATTAGTAACTACATCAGAGTGCACGGCCACTATACGCCTTAATAAACAGAAACTACAGCATAGCGTGCAGTTAGTTACCTGTACGACACCAACTGAGTGCCAGGTCGAGCGGCTACTTCTACACGCCACACCGCTTGAAGACCGTAAATATCTATGTACATATTATACCATAAAATTTGTTCGCGAACGCCTGAAAGAGCTTGTGTTTGAAACAAAATTTCGAAACAAAGTGCATGAAGTACACATGATACGATAGCCAAATACCCAAAAAGGCAGGATCAAACCAGCTCAAACCTAAAAAAAACAGTACAATGCACTGTGTACTGCATGAATCCAACTTCTAAATTCTCCTTGATCTAGAGTTTATGCTAAACATTTCATTGGTGTATTAGAATGCAAAAGATTTACCACCGTAGAAGCTCATAGAACTTTTGAACATAAGGATTATACACGGGACAGTCATATACCGTGAGAACAAAATAATACAACACGTGGATTAAATCGCCAGATTACACATTTATGGACCTCATACAAGTACGAAAATTGGACGATATATAAACAATAGTCAAGGACTATTATAACCAGGACGTGCACCGCCATGTAGCTGACTACGGTAGCGGAGGCCAGTTTACTGACCTCAGTTAACCTCCATCTGTCATAGTGCGAACATTGTCGTAGTCTGTCGCTCGGTTTGAATCGGACATTGTTGCTTGTTTCGAGGTACATTGATGCATTTTTAAGTGGATACTGTTTGTTTACAAAGTTTATTACTTATTTGTATTAAAAATGCCGAACAAGTGTGGGGTTGTTTGAACAAGTGAAATCCCTCCCAGGATCTTCAATGTGCCTGCTTCATGTCTGCCATCTCCAAAACCTGCATCTCCCCCGGCGAAAGTGGAAGACCAACAACTGATGTATTTTCTTCAGAAGAATAAGATTACTTCATTTGATGCTTTCAAACGTGAACGTAACCAGCAGAAGCAGTACAAGAACTTTTATTATTTCAAGATCAAAAGAAAGGCTTGGGTGTTTGTTCATGACCGACAACTTCAGTGAGTGCAGCCTGTCTGTGATTTTCGAAAACAAGCCCACTTTGTGTTCCCCACTAACGCTCAGTGCGTTCAAGAACGGCATTAGTTTACCACTGTTTAAGATACTTCATCCCAACAATGGTTTGAGATCGTATACGCAATCCGACGAAACTGTGCGCTTGGCAATGAACTATGTATGACATCCCATTTGACAAAACGATCCAAAATGTTGTCACCCTTCAAGCTCACACGTCAGCCTATGTCGACACCGAGAAGGAGAAGAAGTTGGTATTTTTGACGTCTGTTGGGACTTTTATCGCAGAAGCAGTTTTGCATGAATGATTATTGTTTTGCTCTTCAACCATACCCGAAGTGTAATTATGAACAGCTTAGAGACTTTTTGGTGCTGCCATGCAACCGCAAGCTGCAGTACATCACTTCATCTATTGACAAGGAACAGGTGCTGAGGGAAACATTTGACAGTCCAGACACTGCAACAGAAGAATGCATTTCTCTTGGTAGATGAAGTACAGATTTTCCCAACTGTTTCAATTTCTGGTGGGTTGCCGAGTGGCAAGGCCGAGAACATGAGTATTCTGAGTATTCTGACGACTACACTCAATTTGCTGTCAACCCCTCAAATTTGCTGTCAACTCCTCAGAGAAAGACTAGCAGAAGAATGCAGTCCTTCAGACCTCTGTCAAGATGGCCCGGTTGGCTGACTAATCGCTGCAGTTTGGTAGGTTTTTGCTTCTATGTCTGTTTGTTTATATGCGTGAATGTTTGTATGTTTTGTGGTTTGCATTGGAAAAGGTTGAACTATAATCAACTTGTAAAGACTAAAACTGCAGCAACTCGGCTTTCTATAAAGTGGCCACTAAGCTCATACAATAATAAATGTCAAGTTCGGTTAAAATTGATATTTCAGAGCATTACAGTGCTTTAAACCATTTAAAATTCTCTGTAAAACCTTATTATCCCTTCTATTGCTTGAAAGAATTAATTTTTGATCGATTTGTCCAATAGAAAATGTTATGTTACCAAGAATGCAATGACCTCCGCTACCGTAGTCAGCTACATGGCGATGCACGTCCTGGTTATAGTAGTCCTTGACAATAGTATAAAAAGGTTAATAACGTATCTAAAACTCACAAAAACTTAATAGAAAAAAATATATAGGAACAATTATAATAAATACGTGAACAAAAGTTTACAACATATTTCAAGATATACATTAATATTAAGTTGCATAGCTCTTATTATTATTTATGGCTTCGAGACGTTTATAGTAGTTCACTACCATTCTTTTGCAAGTTTGGGGCGCATTTTTATTCCATACGTCAATGCAAATTTCTTTGAGTTCAGTAATGTTATTGGGACCTCTCTTCTGAACTTTCAGTCTCAATTTCCTCCAAAAGTTTTCGATCGGATTCATGTACGGGGATTGAGTCGGCCATTCTAAAGTATTTACCTTCTTCATTATCACCAGCTTGGTCGACTGGTGAGCGAATCTGCTTGCGAACGGGAAGACTCGGGTTCGAATCCCGCTGCCGACATGGTTGACACGGTAGAAATACGGCATGGGACTTGGGTAAACTACCGAATAATTATCAAAGTAATTATCCGACCCAAGAATGGACCAGAAGGTTCGTTCCTATAGCCTCATTCTATTCTATTCATCGTCAACCATTCCTTGGTTTCGTTTGCAGTATGCTTTAGATCATTGTCTTGTTGGAATTTCCATCCACGTTTCAATTTTAACAAACATGCTGAAGGTAGGGGTTACTCTTCCAATATTTCACGATATTTCCTGACATTCATGGTTCCTTCAATGATGTGAAGCTTACCTACCCCTGATGAGCTGAAACATCCCCACACCATGATTGAGCCACCTCCAAACTTGACGATGGGTATAGTGCACTTTGGTTTGTACTCTTCGTTTTGTTGCCTCCAAACATGGTTTGTGCTGTTTCCCCCAAATAGTTCGATTTTGGTTTCATCTCACCACAGTACTGCGTTCCAAAACGCTGCTGGCTTGTTCAAATGGTCGTTGACATACTTCAGCCTGACCTTGACGTGACGTTTCTGGAGAATACGTGTCTTGTCGAGGGGTGCGAGAGCAAAAACCTTCACGGCGTAGTCTCTTGGTAATAGTGTGTTTGCTGGCTTCGATCACAGATGCCTTGAGATCATCCTTCAATTCTTCACGAGTAGTTTGAGGCCTCTGCACTACTATTCGGACCAATTTTCGAGCAGCACGGTCGTTAAACTCCCGTGGACGGCCAGCTAGAGGCTTGCTGAGAGTCGTATTCCGGCATTTCCACTTACGTATTATGGTTCCAGCCGAGGCTATAGGAACACACAGTTGTGTACTTATCTTCCTATATCCCAAACCTTCATTTTGGAACTCCATAATACGTTCGCGAAGATCCTGGCTGATGTCCTTATTCCTACCCATGCTTACGACCTTTCAGAACGAGAGTTGCTGTACCAATGACACGTTATTGGAGAGAAATGCAGACGAAAGTTCGGTTGCCAAATAGTAAAATGTATTAGAACATTCTGGAATAATCTTACAATCATTTCCGTGTATAATATCGAGAAAAAAATCGGGTATTTTAAACTTTAGTTCACGTATTTATTATACATGTTCCTATCTATTTTTTTCTATTAAATATTTGTGGGTTTTAGACATTATAAGCCTTTTATACTATTGTTTATATATAGTCCAATTTTCGTAATTGTAGTCTATAAATGAGCAATCTAGTGATTTAATCAAAGTGTTGTATTATTTTGCTCCTCACGGTACCTGAGATGGTTGTTCCCTGAAATTTGCGAGCAGTATCAGCCCGTTTGCGGTTCAATTGAGCCTCAACTTCAAGAAACTGCTTGTCATACAAGTATACGCACGATGTTCTATATTTGCCAGGTGAAAAATTTAAATGAACGAGTAAATGATATCGGCCACTTCGTAAAATAAGAAAACGCTCTCTCGCTTTCAAGGTAACAAGATATAATGAACACGAAACTCCTGACAATGAATAGTAATAAACTCGAGAGTTGTCCATTAAATCCTAAGCCAGCTCTATAAACACTAAAGGGAAACGGCACGAGAACAATGGGTTTTGCGGCACCGTTGGTATTTTCATGGCATAATGTATGATAGTTGTGCAGCATTTCTCATCAGCCCAAACGCAAATTAACAAAAAACAATGACTATCATGATTAATGAATATCCCATTCTGAAGTTGTAAAATGATTAGAAACTTTTCACGAATTTTAATACGCAATGAACATGAGCAATAGAATAATCAATTGAGATTTTCTGTTCAATGGATGAATATTTTTTTCATTCACGTTATTTTCTGAAAGAACTTAAAATAAGGTACGAGATTAAAGCGTTTCTCCCACCGAAGGCTCTCCAAGCGTTTCAACAGAAGCAGCTTAATCAATGAATCAAGTGATGCTATAAGTTTGAACACGATTATGATAATCGTGTATTAAAATGCAGTCATTAATGCCAGTACATGTTTTCAAGTTGAATGTCTCAAGTTCAAGCCATGAAAAATTAAACATACATCACTGGTGTGAGCAACAATAATTCGTAGATTTTCCCTGACGAAAAGTCGTTTATTGAAATATTGGCTACTGTAACTGCTGGGTAGCAAAAGATTTGACTGATGAATGAGAAGGGCGTGATTCCAACGGTTGAACTGTTCGAATAGCGTTAATCGAAAAAAATTATATCGTAAAAATAAAAAGATCGTGTGTAAGCACAACCTCAGTAAAAAGACGATAAATAGAAAAATGAAGTTTTCAAAATACTTCTGATTTAAGGTCAACTTAGTGACAAACGTGCCTCGAAGTTAAATTACTTAACGCTTGTATACTCAACTTACAAATGCTTGCAAAATGAAGGTAGCAGATAATGCGGTGAGCTGATTGCGGTAGTAAGATCACGAAGCAAGACGAGAGTGAGCAGAATCACCATTCCGCATTTTGCTCTTACAAAAGCTCAGGAATCCTACCTCTGAGGCGATGAAACTCCAAGTCACGCTCCAGAGCAGAATCCTAATTTGTGTTTCCCTCTACGTACCCTTAGAACGAATACAGGGACTGTGTAGAGACGACACTAAAATAAATATATGAAAAGAAAAATCAACAATTTTATTGATAATCTTGACACATCACTAATGAACCAAACAAAATTCGTGAATAAATAGCGTAAAACAACTTCTAATAGTTGCACTCGTAACTCATAAACGACCATATTTTTGCGATGCTACATAGTTGTGTCCCAATGAGTTTTATGTATACATACACAGTATTGCACAATTTCCAACCTCTTGTGACATGGAGTACATGATGCAGAACTCACCGAGTGTAACCACACAGCGCCGCCATGCTCAACTGAATGCCGTGCACACAACTGGCGTGAACACGACAGCTGTCACTAATGAGTACGCATGAGTTGACTATTTACGTAAGATCTCGCACGCACAGAGCTAAGCTAACGAGTGTTAACTCGCCTCGCGGCCAATCTGTTGCGTTTATTTAGAAATAACATACTTGAAACAGTGTTGAAAAGGCTTCTTTGGAGCTCTTCTGAATCTCTGCCCAAGCTTCGGATGCGTAAAGAGAAAAATTTTATTTAACAATATGTTCCCCGCAATGTTGGCGCTACAGTCATAGTTACAAAATTTCTATTACTACACGAGATTACGTAAATTTTCAGAAAATATATTTCTTGCATAAATTTACAAGTTGCAGAAACCCTGAAGCAAACTACATTAGTGGAAATGACGCTTTAAGCAAAGCGATATTGACAGCTGGGAGATTACTGCAAGCAAGTCATCTGATGTTGATCGTGTAACCATCATGTGAAGCTGTGGCCATCGTCGAATTCCACGAGTGAAGTGTCAACTTCAGTGTTTGAGTCACGCAAAGGATGAAAGTGCAATGCAGAGACAGCACGCACCGTGGTAGTGAACATGCTGCATGCTTGCTAGCTCCGCATGCAAATGAGATTGGGATGATAAACAGATAAATTTAGCAGGTTTCTTTTCTGGTCGTCACACGATATGACAAACAATAAATTGAGTACACAAAATGAACAAGATCTCAGGGGGTGACCAACAAATTTTATTCAGCAAACACAATCACCAAGGAGTCCTAAGGAAGAATAAATTCAGTAAGTTTGCACACTGAAGGGCTACAAATAGAAACAAATGCACTAGAGTGAATACATAAACGCTGAGGTGGTGAATACAATCCTAAATATAATGGATGCATTACTAGGAGGCAAAGAATAGAAACCAATGAAATTAGGACAAATGTCACCACAGAAAGATCATGACTGCACATAATTTAAATGAATGTCCTGCATTCATTTCTCTGAATAGTTCACTAAAAAGAACAACGGAATTTTAATAAATTCATCCTAATGTATCGTGGTTGCTGGGAATAAAAACACATAAGCATTAAGGCGTCATAGCACACATTGCTGTGGGAATAATTTCTGTTCGAAAACGAAACGGGCTAGAGAAAGCAGTCAATATTGTCGCGACGATGAAAACCAAAACCCCAAACAAAGTGTAAAGCCAAGCAGACTTGTTCAGCAAATTACACAGTGCTTGAGGAAGGGACGATTAAGAAAATCAAGAGCAATAATCAATGAACTTGAACAACATGCTCTTAACATTCATTTCACCACTATACATATAAAGAACAGGAGCACTGCCGTAAAGCAAAAAATAATACAAATACTGATAAGAATCAATTCACTTGTACTACAACTCACGGCTTTGACAATAAAACCAGCAAGTGATAAATTAAACTGACTTGTTTCTCTCGAAATACCAATTTTTCTAATCTATTTCAGAGTATATTCAACTGTTTCTAGATCTATAGTAATAAAGTATTCTCTACAGTACATGTAAACGTTATGCGTTTCAGAATATCTTGCGCATTCAAAAGTACGGCCATAAGTTACTTCATAAAGCCTTTACTGTTTTAACGATGTAAAACTGCTTTGTGCAAACTAGAGGTTCCCTAGCTGGGGTCCATGAGCCCCCAGCGGCTGCATAAGTATATGCAAAGGACGTGGTGAGATTGAGTTAAAACTAGAGTCGTTGTGAGAGGAACTACAGTGGCATTGAGCATTCGAATACAAATCGGGCTCAAATAAAACCTAAAAATTTTTGGGTTAGTCGAGACCCCTGATATTCACTAGGGGTTCATTTGAAGGATAGAGTTCGAGAACCCCTGCTAAACCATTAAATTTAGAAAGTAAAGAGAATCCTGAAAATGAAATAGAAGGCCACAAAGCTACACCCGTTTATTACGGGATGAGCCTCAGCACAAAACATGCATGCTCCCAAGTAAAAAGCAAAGTCCTGAGTCCGAAAACTCAAACCTCAATTGAAAGGGAAAGCGGCTGCAGCTCACGGTACAACACACAGCCAGCAAGGCATAAAGCGATCATCCGCGTGCGCGTCCCTAGCTGCGCCCCGTTCTTTTCTTGCGAAAGCCCGACTCAACAACTTATGTCAAAGCAATGTAGAGCCAAATTACTCCTCTCGAGCAGCAGTTATTCATGAATAAAAATCGTTCTATTTATATTTTAGCGTTTCAGCATAACAATGAACAAGCTAAGTCATCCAAAATCACAAAGTAACAATAAAAAGGTAACAAAAGTATATTCCGTAAAGCACTTTTACTGAACGTTACGCACAAGATATACCACCGTTACGCAGATTTTATTCAGAAGATCCATTGCAGAACACATTAAGGAGTATTATTACAACAATCTAACAGCAGAAGAACGTGAGAATGTTCTCCACAGTTCACTTGACACTAAATCTTACAGGGACATTACGTATTCGAAACTTTTGTATAAGCGATCGTAACTCTCATGTTATTAAACGAGCTCTGTGTTATAGTTTGGCAGTATTTGTTTAGGCCATTGTAGTTTTCGCTTTCAGCCAGGATAATTCGCTAGTCAGCACAATTGGAAGAGGAAGCGAAGTAACGATGCGAGTAAACTTGCTTTACAGGAGAGTGAACGTATCTTTCAAGACAACGAAGGGCGACTTCCTTATTTGATCAGGATTCGAAAAACCATCCATGATTTAACATCAAATAATGAAGTTGAAAAAACAATGAAAGCAATTCAGTTCAGTAAAATAGTCACGAAGTGAATGATCCTTGTAAGGTTTAAACAAGCAGGGGAGCTGTTCACGTCCCGTACGGCAGGACTGGTGCTTGAATAGCTTTCTCTCGTGGCCACAGGCACCGCACCGTAATGTATGCCCATTAGCGTTCCAGAACAAAATGGTACTTATATGAGACAAGTAACATCCGGCACGGCAATAGTGTTAATGTAGTGAAACATATGGCGCATAATTACGAAATAAACTCAGCTGAAATGCAGTCACTAAATACGAAAATGTAACATGAAATTTGATATAACATTGGTAACAAAATTTTATGAGAAGCTATGTTCAATAACACAATTTCGCTTTGTTCACGAATCATAAAGTAAATGTAAAATAGGTATTTCATAGAACTCAGAACCGTATCTCATTTACGGTACAATTATTTTACACATTGCCTACAATAGACAATGCATACACAATATAACATCATACTACAACAATTTTCCCCCGGAAATGACAATTTGGTCCCTACAACAGAGGAAACCTAATGCCTTATTGAGTTAAACATAGACCCAAGTCTAGCAACACGTTTTCTTTCGGTGTCATCTAATTCACGCAAAATCTAAAACCCTAATGAGACGAACGAAATCTGAAACCTAATTTTATCAATAGAAACTGTCCCTGTAAAAACTGTCTCCACACCGTAGAGTCAAAAGATGCCTACACTCCTAGCTCCGTGTTCAGTGAACTGCAGCTTTGTCCTCACGTATTGATGCCTGCACCGTTATGACCACCTCTCCACTTCAATCGTACCGAGATCGATTCTCTAGTACTGGTTGGCCTTCACCTCGCCCGTATTCTATAGATCGGTGAAGTACTGTCCATATCGCCTAAGATTCATCGCAGCGCATCGTGCAAAGCATAACCACGACACTATAAACTCTTATCAAGTTCAGATACTGGAAATAAGTGTCACAAGATACGACGCATCTGTTTATGAAGACATGTCCATTCGTAACCTGTGGTATTCTTGACGATGGCCATGATGTCCCAGCTAAACCGCTGGAGCGACTCAATGGGAGATAAGCAGAGGGTGAGGAGTTCACTTTCGTTAAGAGGAGTTTGGCGTACTAAAGCGTCTGCAGTTGCGGTATCGAGCAGCGGCTTCACGCTGTCTTGCTCACGCCCCGTAACGAGCCGGCCACGCTACGGGCCACCCCTACACGACGCAATCAGCGTCTTGCCAGGCTGTGTATGAGACTACGGGCTGCCACGCAGTCTGGCCGGCTGATGGAGTGCGACCGTGTATGTAGTTTCACCAATTTATAGAGCGCGACTGTGCACGTAGTTTCACGAGTTTACGGTGTGCGTCCGTGCACGCAGTCTCAGCGATTTATAGTGTAAGTACAATTCAGCACCCAGGTGCTACGGTTCATGTGAAGCTACTGCACGACCGAATTGCGGACTACTGCACTCATGAGTAATTGAAAATACATGTGTTACAATCTGTCGAAAAGATGCTGTCAGAAGGAAAGCGACTAAATTTTGGGGCATTAGAGAACCAAAAATGTAAAGTACGAATACACTGAAAGTAAAAACTGTCCCTGTAATAGGTGAAATACATCAAATATCCCACTACCGCTCGGTGATGAGTCGAGTACTCGCAGAATAAAGGTTTGAACTCTTAAAACTTCTACACAACGAAATGGCTGCTTCCTCTCAGAAGCGTTTTCTCTAAGTCATTTTCCGACCTCAGCAACGTCTGATTAATGCAATGAGCACCTCAGGGTGTGAACAGAGGAGCACGTTGTTTACATCGTCTTCGATTTAATGAGTTTTTCGTGCGCGTCGAAACCAATGTCAATTAGAAAGAATATATTTAATTATCGTATCAACATGGGGACCAACTTTAAAACAATAATAGACGTCATTGTATTTCAATTTTATTTCACTCAAAACGAACTTCCTATCACAGTCCAATAAGGAACTCCCTTGGGTTACGAACGAACTCCGTTCTTACGGACGTTCGTCAGCCGATTTGGCACGTAAGTCAGAACTTAGGCCTATACGTCACGGAAATATGCACTTACATACGTAAATTAAACTAACTAATAATAACTTGTATATCTCTTCTGTTACGTTTGGGAGCCATGATTAAAATTCAAACAAGGATGAAAACGGGGAAAAATACTGAGCGCAGATGTGACAGCTGAAGCTACATTCCAATACGGCGTACTGAGTAAGCATCTTCCTCGTTTCTGTGCCGCATTACGATGTATTCACCAGCGCGAGCACAACAACTAGTAATACGCTCGGTTCACAAGCTACGAAGGGATCAATGTAACGCAGAACATGAATAGGATTTATTGGCCCACGTTCTTAACGGCGAGTTGCCGTAAGTCGAAATGCCGTAAACCGGGGACTCCCTGTATGTACGTGCGGGGGAAAGAATGAGGGGGAATGTTTGTCGCGCGCTACACCTTGATTTCTTCGGTGCATGGCATTTGAAACCCTGCAACTGGCTACGCGTACTTGACCTTTGGAAGTCTCGTACTACAAGTTCAAAAATAATCAACAGCGGAGCGTTTTGTTGCTAACGCTGTGTGGGTCACGGAGAACTAACTTCAAGGTCACCATTTAAGTATACGGCTTCGAAATTTTTACACTTAAACACGTCTATAAGAATGTTAAAAAACCAACAGTTCTGAGACACCATGATGTATATTTAAATGTTATTCGTCTGTGTGAGGGTAGAACAAATGAAAAACAGAGGATAGATACATACATTTCTATTAATTGTGAATACAGAATTTATGTTTGTTCTGCAATAAAAAAAGCGTTACATTAAACTCAAGAAATACTTGACTTTTTATAAATTCTAAACTTTTGTTCTTAGGGTACTTATGGTAATGCCAAGGACTACTATAAACAGGACGTGCACCGCCATGTAGCTGACTACGGTAGCGGAGGCCAGTTCACTAAGCTCAGTTTGCCTCCATCTGTCACAGTGCGAACATTGTCGTAGTCTGTCGCTCGGTTTGAATTGGACATTGTTGTTTGTTTCGAGGCACATTGCTGCATTTCTAAGTGGATACTGTTTGTTTACAAAGTTTATTGCTAATTATATGTTTTAAAAATGCCAAACAAGTGTGGGGTTGTGTGAACAAATGAAATCCCTCCCAGTATCTTCAATGTGCCTGCTTCATGTCTGCCATCTCCAAAACCTGCACCTCGCCCGACGAAAGTTGAAGACCAACAACTGAAGTATTTTCTTCAGAAGGATAAGATTACTTCATTTGATGCTTTCACACCTGAACGTAACCTGCAGAAGCAGTATAAGAACTTGATTATTTCAAGATCGAAAGAAAGGCTTGTGTGTTTGTTAATAAACGGCTACTTCAGTGAGTGCAGCCTGTGTGTGATTGTCGAAAACAAGCCCACTTTGTGTTCCCCACTAACGCTCAGTGCGTTCAAGAACGGCATTAGTGTACCACTGTTTAAGACACCATCCCAACAATGGTTTGAGATCGTATACTCAGTTCGACGAAACTGTGCGCTTGGCAATGCACTATGACATCCCGTTTGACAAAACGATCCAAAATGTTGTCACTCTTCTTCAAGCTCACACATCAGCCTATGTCCACACTGAGGAGAAAAAGTTGGTATTTTTGACACATCAGTTGGAACTTTTATTACAGAAGCAGTTTTCCATGAATGATTATTATTTTGCTCTTCAATTATACCCAAAGTGTAATTATGAACAGCTCAGAGACTTCTTGGTGCTGCCATGCAAACGCAAGCTGCAGCACATCACTTCATCTATTGACAAGGACCAGGTGCTGAGGGAAACATTTGACAAAGTCCAGACACTGCAACAGAAGAATGCGTTTCTCTTGGTAGATGAAGTACAGATTCGCCCAACTGTTTAATTTTCTGGTGGGTTACTGAGTGGCATGGCCGAGAACAACCGAGACTGCAAGGCCACTTCTATTCTAATCATTAGGTGATTGCAGTGCCAGAGCCAAGCATCCTCTTGTCAACGAGCGTGTCTGGTTTCTCCTTTTTGACACAGTGCATCTGCTAAACAACTGGAGCTACATCTGCTGAACAACTGCATTCGCAACAACTGGATCAGTGAGAAGGGCCAGAAGATCAGTCTTGACAATGAAACGCGGCGTCATTTGCAGACGTCAAGGAACCGTACGAGTCAAAGAAAGGCAGTATTCCGACACTACTACACTCACTCAATTTGCTGTCAACCCCTCAAATTTGCTGTCAAATTTCAGAGAAAGACTAGCAAAAGAAAGTAGTTCTTTTTCAGACCTCTGTAAAGAAGGCCCGGTTGGCTGACTAATCGCTGCAGTTTGGTAGGTTTTTGCTTTTATGTCTGTTTGTTTATATGCGTGAATGTTTGTATGTTTGGTTGTTTACATTGGAAAAGGTTTAACTATACTCAGTTTGTAAAGTCTAAAACTGCAGCAACTCATCTTTCTATGAAGTCCGGTTAAAATTGGTATTTCAAAGCATTACAGTAGTTTAAACCATTTAAAATTCACTGTAAAACCTAATTATCGCTGCTATTGCTTGAAAGAAGTAATTTTTGATCAATTTGTCCGATAGAAAATGTTATGTTACTAAGAATGCAATGGCCTCCGTTAGCTTAGTCAGCTATATGGCGCTGCACGTCCTGTTTATAGTAGTCCTTGGGTAATGCATAAAGCGAACTAATAATAACTTGTATATCTCTTCTGTTACGTTTGGGAGCCATGATTAAAATTCAAACATGGATGAAAACGGGGAAAAAATACTGAGCGCAGATGTGACAGCTGAAGCTACATTCCAATACGGCGAACTGAGTAAGCATCTTCCTCGTTTCTGTTAAACATCGTCACAAGGTTAAACTTTTCCCAGTAACTGAAAGAACACCAAATCAAGTGAGCCCCAAAAAACAGAGTTGAAGGCTGCGACACACGCTACAGTCATCTCGATGGCACAGCAGCATCTGAGGTACAGCTGAAGATACTCAATTTTTACGCTCGAAATAACTTACGAAACAAGTATACCGTGATATCAATAAACATAAACGACTCAAAATTCAAGAATTAACAAAATAATATGGACCTGAGTAGTTTATACAATTACCATAAAATTCTGGGGATATTAGTTTCTTACCAATAGAAGTAATCATCAAAGGTGATCGATCCAGATTCATATCTCAGCACACCATCTGGGCGGCAAACGTGGTTAACACTCTGCTACAGCTGTCGAATGGGAAGGGGGTTGCGAAAGCACTTCAAAAGAGACGATAAGACTAAGCGAAGATGTAAAAGAATTAAACACATTGATACCTGAATGCAGTGTTCGTCTTTCTACTGTGCGAGAGACGCAGAGGAGGAAAAACGAAAGGTAAGACATAAGTACAAAGAGCCTAGTACAGTACACTTCACTAACTAGTATTCCAGTTTCTGCCAAGAGTAACTGGACATTATTACTGAAGAACGCGAATTGCCTATGTGATAACGAGAACACACCATCGCTTTTGCTTTACGCTCCACTGATCTCCTGAGTAGCGCTGAATTCCAACAGTCTCTACAGGGCAATACCGTTCAAGTCAGCCTTCTAGAAGTCCTTCACTCATATCAAGTACCCCATAAAATTTGTGATTTTCTGACGTAAACTGAAGAGTACATTCGACGTTAGTCAATCATACTGACAGCCGCTTGTTTGCTATTCACCCTACTAGAATTAAAACATCCTTAATACTAAGACATTACTCTTACTATCATCTACAATATGAAATTTACAGGATTAAAATATTTTTGAAGCTGGGAGGTCACATCTTTCCAGACACTTTGGTGAAGACCGACACTATTAGGTTGTCTCACATGAAATGTATTCAGAATAGGTTTCTTGATCAACAAATGTAAGCCAGATTATTTGTATGCATATGGTTAATCTTGAGTATATTTTATTCCAGACGAAAATTTTATTTAAAACCACTTCTAATCCTATGGCTCTGTTGACAACAGATCAATATCGAGTCATTTTCTTGTACGAATACAAAGCTTAGTTACTCGGCCGCCGAAGCCATACGAAATTTCAAGCGAGCTTTTAGTAACAATGTTGATACCAGAACTGTTCAGAGATGGTTTCAAAAATTGCGTACAGGAACTGAGAGCATTAACAATGAACCAAGGGGGAGACCAAAACCAGCACTTCGACATGATGAATTGAAAAATCTGGTTGAACAAAATACAGAAACTACGGTTCGAATAATTTCATCAGAACTCAACACATCCCGTTCAACAGTTTCTCGACACTTGAAAAAAAATTGGATAAGTCAAAAAGATGGAAAGGTTTTTTCACACCAACTTAACGAAAATCAAACAAACAGGCAATTCACAGTATGCTCAACGTTGGTTTCTCAGCTCGAAAGAGATTCATTTTTGAATCCAATCATTACATGTGATGAGAAATGGATACTTTTCGATAACAGCAAACGAATTGGGCAGTGGTGAAATACGGAAAAGTCACCTACACACTATCCGAAACCATCATTGCACCCGAAGAAGGTAATGGTCACTGTTTGGTGGTCTGTAAAGGGAATCATTCATGTTTCATTTTTGCAACAAGGTGCACGACTCCCCACCTCTAGAGCCTACGGTCAAGCTGCCAAGTCTGAATAATGATATTTTGCCTCATCCTCCCTATTCTCATATTTCTCCCATCGATTATCACTTGTTCAAACATTTCGAACTTTCTATTCACGATAAAACATTTTCAAATAAGAAAAGTATAGTCGAAGAATTTGAACAATTTTTTCGTGAAAAATATAAGTTCTTTGAAGATGGAACGTTGAGCGAAGGTCATTGAAAAGGATCATATTTTGATCAAACAAACACTCCAATTATTTTTCATTTTCATGAGAAATTTCATGTGAGACAACCAAACACTTCAGTTAAGATACACCAGACCGTAATTCATTGTAGCTTTCTTGTCCATTACTTTTAAGCCAAAATTAGATTTCTCATTGATATACTTCTATGTTGTCACAGCTGTTAACTGTATTCTTACGACAACTTGGCACCTAGAAGTTCACGTTTTGATTTCCTTAACACAAAAGCAGCCGTTAACACAGAACTTCTTCAACCCAGAAGGGAAGAGACATTCAAGTGAATGGCAATTTCTTCAAGATGAACTTATATTCTCCGTAAAAATTACACAGGAAAAGAAAATTCTCAGAAAAAGAAATACGTGAACCAAGTTCAGAATACTGAGATACAGAATACCCTGGGTGAAGGCCATGCTCAAGATGTCATCTTGCAACAGCTCAGTACCCCTGACGTCGATCTGCAGAAAGTCGTCTGGCAGCCCGGCCGCACATATTTTAACCCCTGTACTTCAATTTTGTTTTCTAAATTTCTGTGACTAATGTGAACCCAGCAAATGTGAAGGATTCACTGGAAAAACCAAGAAGGTTTCGAGTAATACATGATGCATCATATCTCAAATTATCACGCACAGTAGCAGGATCCTCGATGGTCGTTCTCACTATTTTCACAACTACATAAACAAGCTTCTTGGATTTACAATATTAATACTTCTTTTCCATAACAATAAGTATGCTTCTCAACGTGCTGAACAAAATAACGAAAAATTTACAGCAATGTTTATAGTTTTTTTAACATGCTTCGAAAGACTCGTTTAGGCTTTTCGATTGCATGTATAGATGTATATGTTTGCACGAATGAATAAAAAATATGATGAGGGATCAGTAATAACTACAAATTATACAACATTTAATTCATACACCAAAGAAACTTATTCAAGAACATAAGTAAACTGCTGAGATTCACAAGCTCAGGGAGTTAGAATTGCTCTAACACACACTAGGAGACAAACATAAGCTCATTGCAGCCGAGGGTATAGAAGAAAGAGATGTAGTTTGTAAGTACAGGAAAATTTCTCGTGATGGACTGTCAAGCCAGTACTCCAAAGAGGTTGATGACAAGTAACAAAAGTGTAATTGAAGGGTGGACAGCACTAGTGGACTACTTGCATTTTTTCCCACGGGAAAAATGCAAGTATTCCACTAGTGCTGTCCACCCTTCATATAGTAAACTACTGGATCATAATCGCCTCTGTCAGCGCTGTGTTAGCGACAGCACGGGAGTGGACTACTTGCATTTTTTCCCGTGGAAAATATATTATATTTACCACGGGAAAAAATGCAAGTGGTCCACTAGTGCTATCCACCCTTCAATTGTTGTTCTGTAAAGAACATAAACTACCGGGTCCGCTCACACGGTATTTAAACGGAGGCAGTAAACATTTCAACGAGAAGGAAAATGTTAAGAATAGGCTAGAAATAAGATACGTCGATTACACTCGAGGAGAATGAGTACACGGAATGCTCGTCTCTACATGAGTAAAATAGGAAAGAAAGAGCCTAAGTACGAAACTAAACCCACCCAACAGCCTCCTGCAAAAAGTAGTCATCAAAAATACAGGATGTCAGCATCTTCATTATAATATTAAACTCTACATTGTCTCGTTTGTAACAAAGACACTAGCATTCAAGTAAATTTGTGGAATGGAAGATGCAGGTCATTATAGCCTCAACTATCCCAGGCAAACCTTGCCCTTCTCGTGTCCTTCAGGTACCATCAAACTTTCGACCCAGCCATGATTGACAAAGTACAATTCTCCAGACGAAAAATCTGAGAAAAGACACTCGGAATATATAGATTCAAGCTCCAACTTTCTAATGATGGTATTTATGCTGAAACGTCGACATAAATAAAGTAAAACATTGTAATTGACAAGCGAATCATGCCAACTAATAACCCCCCTTGGTTCTCACAAGAGATTAAACGCCTCATCAATGCAAGACAACATTCGTACAGAAGACTCAAACGATACCAAACAGAACCCCATCGTCAAGAACATATCCACGCCTGCAGGGCTGTTAAGCGAACGATAAAATCTACCAAACGAAATAA
>VCRD01000883.1:84030-110965 GCA_006783055.1 Trinorchestia longiramus
AAGTATCTCAATGGCCTCAACAATGTTACCCTGGAAGGGCTCTTCGAAAGAGACGGTAACGTAAGAACCAGAAATAACAGTCAAAAACTATTACTGAGAAACTTCAAGACATCTCAAGCTATGAACTTTTTTCCCGTTAAAATTGCCGCAACTTGGAACCAGCTGCCAAAAAACATAGTTTCTGCTGGCACTGTGAACACATTCAAAAATCGTCTCGATAAATTTTGATTAGGAACCCCCCCCGGTACTACATCCTACTAACTATGTCCCTAACTCCTTAAGGTTAATGTATGATTGAGACAAATGCTCGTGACATAAACGCCTGTGCGTGAGTGATATGTGTGCACACGACTAAATTGACTTACGTGGTTAAGGTGTACGTGCATGACTGATGGATTTACTTTAGACGGCATGGGACTTCGGTATTGAACCAAGAATGGGCCAAACGGCTCGTTCCTATTGCCTTATTCTATTCTATCAACGCGAAGTTAATTATGTACATTGTTTAATGTCGAAATAAAGATAGATGCGAGTTTAACGTTGTATATGTATAAATGACAGTTTAACTTCAGGTGGAATTACAACGCAATTGTCCTCAAAATCCTATACATGACAATAATTGTAAACTAAGACCAAAAGAAAGGAGTCTTTGATTAAAAACGGATTTTTTCAACTCCGAATAAGTTAGATTTAAGCATAAATTCTTATGGTACGTACAAGTTTCAACATACGCAACCTATGCAAGAGGAGAAAAAAAACATGTAAGAATATTCAGAATCTAAATTCGTCATGTATTGTAAAATATGACGGAACTGTACACGTAAAATATGAAAAACAATAATCCCTCATTCCTACGGTTGTTCTACCATCAAAATGTAAATTCACCACCGAGTTTTTCGTCGATTTTAAGAGGTAAAGTCAGACAAAAGTGTCACTTTTAATACGTTTGATTTTTAATCTGCCGACAACCCCGAATAGTACGCAAGACTTTACTTCCCAAGAACAAATAGGAGCAATTACTCTACAACTCCATAATTGCTGCAATTAGACACCTACTTCACGTTGTTGGAGTTCATAATTCAAGTTATCAGCTCAGAAAGCTCATATTTCATTTTAGGGCTAGGACCGTAGATTTCTAAACTCTGGAAGACTTGGCATAACAAAGAACAATAATCTGGAAGTGTACCCACAACTTCTAGAAACCTTATAAATATATCCAGACTTGAACTTGACAGCAAAGTTAGAGCAAAACGGTAAAAACTTTCAGGAAACCTGAGAACGCCATTCTCCCTCCACTACATAACAGAAATTACATGATAGTGGCGTAATGGTCGAAACAGTAGTATCGTATTGATCAATACTCAGTAAAATCTTAATCCTCGTTCATCATGCCTATCTCAAGTGAGTTCGTCGAGACAGCTCGATGACCTGAGAGAAAGCGTCAAGGATGGGAGCCCGAGGACGACGGACTTCCTTGACGTTGACAATGGACTGCGCGTTACATCATGGATGCTGTTTTATAACGCTGCGATCACGAGATGATGCTCTGCATCCTGTGTGGAAGCCTACAGCAGCGACGCCCGTCCATGCATTGACGCGAGTTCAGCCTGGTGATGAAACAAGCACGCGTTCTTGGCGCCTATTCTTACATTAAGTCGTACCAACTGAGAGTAGAGACTGAATGACAAACATAAAATTTTTCTAAGTTATGAGTTTTAAATCCCTATATGAGTCACAATTAATCTTTTCATGCCTGAAATATCATGTGCTGGAATGAGTTATGAAGAGTTCAAGAAGCATAGAGTGCTACATTGCAGCTAACAAGCACTTTAACGCAATTGAGTAAGATTTATCTTGATAATGCAACCATTAATAACATAAAAATACCTTTTAAGTTAACGTTGACTATAGTCTACATCCGTCAAAAAGAGTTAAAGACCGAAAGGCGCAATTAAAATATTTTTGCAGCTAGATCAAGTCGCAATACTCTCATAACTTAAAGCGGCTAAAGAGCATTGAGATCTCATAGTCAATCGCTTAGTTAAATTCACTCCTTAACATGATAGCTCTCATTCGATGCAATATATTCTTATAACATTTCAAGTAAGCAAAGAATGATAAATAATCTGCTGAACCATCATAAGTCCTTCACCTCTATTCTCGGTAATTATCTTGTTTCTCAACGAGACATCGTTGCGATAAAATGCGTCGCCAACAAATGCATAAATCCGTGATGATACGTACTGTACATTGAATAATTACAATTATATAGAATTATAATTATAAAAATGTGGCGTATTTGCGAATATGAAATTTTTATTATGCAATGGCAGCGAACGCGTTGGCCAAAAGTCACCAAAAGCTCTTATCTTTAGCGCAGCCTCCAGCACAGTGGCCGCCACGTCCTTGACTTTATGGGATCAAAAAGTCGCAAATTTTCTGAATCATGAATGAAAAAAGCACCTCTCAATTCTTACATCAGTCGTTTCTGCATCTGTAATCTAGAAGAAATAACGCCACAAATCATACAAATACATACTCAATACGTATTAAAGTAAAATCAACAATCGCATAATAGGAAGAGTGTTATCTTTAAAATTTATTCCATTTCAATACTGAAAGCAGAAATGTGTAAAAATAAGATTGTCCAGTCTGAATGTAACAGATTTCGGGTATATTGGAGTGGAATACAATTTGTAATTGTTCAATGATGTCTGAGTCAAGAAGCGCGTCCGTATGAGTGGTACATTTGTGCTGAGGTGCAGCAGAAATGGCTCATCAGTGCATTAATTTACCGTTTGATGGTATGTTCTCTTAGCAACCCGTTTAGTTGTGTACCTGAACTCCATCCTTATTGTAACGAACAGTTTACCATGCGAATTGTACCAAACATTTGGCAAATAAACTAGCTGTAATTTTCCGCAAATTGGCGTACGCGGAATTGGCGTACGCGGCCTACAGCACGCAACCTCGGCATCAGGTCAGAAGCGGTTGGCTAGCTTGTCCCGAACCAGCTGAGTCACGTCCTGCAATCATAGCCTAAAAAATTTTATAACATTGTTTGTGCTATACCAGCAAAGCCGTTGTTTTGCTACTTAAAGCAAAAAGAAAGACCAGCCAGTACAATGGGCTAACTAAACAAAATATAACGAATTTTAGGAGATCAGAAACTGTCCGCAGGTGCAAGATGACTCGAGGAAAAAATAATACAACCTTGAACAGTCGAGTTCAGGAGCACATGGCAACGAACAAAGTTCTAAACAGGATATAAGAATGATAAAGAAACCACTAGTTTGCCATGATGCAGTGTGCGGGCTTCGTAACGCTTTGGCACACGGCTGGAAGCGTACGTTTTTCCGATCTACAACCATAAAACCTACAGTCTCCGAAAATAAATCGTTGAAATTAAAAGATGTCAATGCTGTGATAATTTACAAGTTTTGTCATTATTTATATGATGGGAAAGAGTTCGTATATCATGACATGACAAATTAAGTTGGCCGGAGTAGGTTTGTGCCCACATTTATGATGACTTAATTTGAGACAGAACAGCGCTGGGATTTTGTCATGATCAGGTGCACAGCCAAGAAGCAAACAGGAACAGTTTTTCAGTTCCAACATCAGTAACCGATAAACTAGGTTTCTCTTTGAACAGACCGTAATTTTGCTAACATGCTTTGAATTGAGCTCACATCCTGACGTAGCACGTAAAGCAGAACAGTAACATTTGGTAACTGCTGCGACAAGGCTTCTGTCTATGGGGTAAGCTCTGTCCCTGTTTAATTGAACATAGAAATATTGAAACAAAATATACATGAACTCTCCTTGGATACTTTTGAAACACTAGAATAACTCCGTAACCACCGTTACGGTAAATACTTTTCAATTCCTAAAAAAAAGCCTAAGAAATTCAAGCACAGAAGTTCAAGCAAACGTACTGGGGGGAGAAGCTGAATCATTAGTACATCTGAGAAAGTAAAACACGCAGTTGTGCCTTTCAACATACAAAATGTAAGCAAACAGGCAAAATTTATTAGCGGCCCAAAATTTAATGAGTACGAGAACTGTCGTGATCATAAAAACCAAGTTTAGTTCAATCAACAAACAGATGATAGAGTTAACGTTAAAAGGATTTCAGAAGATGTATATAAAATTTCAACATCATCCAAGAAAAAAAGTTACTCCTATATCACAGCATTCATTTTTTAAGTTCATTTTTCAGCACGGTATTGTAAGACTAAAAGGTGAGAAGTGTTACTAGAGCAGTAGCTTCCGGTAAGCCCAGAACTACATGCATTCACAACATAAGTAGAACCTATGTACTAGGAAGTGCACCCCAACTACCATATTCATCAACGAAAGGTAAAAAATTGTTTTTGACGCCTGGGCCTACACAGATTATCTTACTTGTGACAGCAATATATCTTAACGATTTAATTTGCTTTACGTAACCCACACAGCTGGCAAAGAGAGACCTCGGGTTCGAAATATGAATCAAATTCAGGACAGAAAATACACAAGATTAGAAAATCATCAGGCAAGGACAACTCAGAACAAAGCCTAGGTCCCAACGTGCGACACAAAATGCAGGAAGTGAAATAATGTCGAAAATTTCAAGTTATAGCTTCAAAGCTCAATAGAATTTCACTGTTTCGGAGACGCAAAAAAACTGGAATGGAGTTTATGTTAGGCATAATGAAACTTTATTAAAAAAATTAATCTAACCCGTATTAGTCATCATAAATAAAAATGTAATACACTAAACATGTTATAGCTTCGTGATGAGCAGGCAAGTAGCAGCTGCACGAGGATCTGTGGACAGGTCGTGCTAAAGTTGTAGTCTCGAGGCCCTACTTATCGCACAAGTCCAAGAACTAATAAAAGACTGTACATACATCGACCCGAGATTAACAAAATACTTCCCTAAAACTACTAAATGCAAGCATGAACTTGGAAATTCTTCACCCCCGAAGAGACCATGCTTCCTTCAAATATTCTGATCTGTTCATCGCAACTTCTGTACACTGTAGGCCCCTCCAAACGCGAACCCAGAAGGCCCCATTAAGCCTGGGACAGCCAGAGGCTCTTCGTCAAGGGCAGGCAGAGACATTCCGCGGCTAACTGTACTCTCCTCAGACCAGCACTCGGAGAACGAATGAGCGTGCGATCGAATATTTACTATACAAAAAGAATAGTAAGCCCACAGAAAATTCATTAAAATGAAACGATTAATAATAGGAATCATTAAACACACCTCAGGTCCTTGAACTCCAGAGGCCGGCAGACCAGCCTGTATATCGGCTGCTGCTTTACCAATAAATTCTAACAAAATGAAGGAAAACAAATGCTAAAATATCGTGAACTTTTCACCGATTCCTTCGAGCAACAAAAAAGGAAGATGAAACAGCCTTCACCTAAGATTCCTTAAAGGTAAGCTCTATTCTACTACTCAGTTAATGCAATGTTGTAAAGCACGAAAAGGCGACTAAGCCAACCTCACTCGTGAAAAAAACGCATTGCGAGCGCTACAATATGTTCAGTTCGATGTATTACCAGCCTAGCAGCACCGTCAGTACATTTATGCAGGATATGCAGCGAGGTTAAAAAGTATTGGGACAGAACAAAAAAGTTTATTTCTCAGCATTTTGATAAGGCACATATCAATGAAACCTAATATAAGATAGTTTTGACACAAACAAACATTCAAATAATAAAGAATAATGTTTCTCATAAACATCCTATTTATATAGTATTTCATGAAACGGTGAAAAAAATATTTGGAAAATTCGAAAAAAACTTGATATTTAATTGGGCAACCTTTAGTAACAACATTTTGAATAGATTTAGTCCCACTCTTCCTCGATGAAAATCTTCAATTCTTCCACGTTTGAAGGCCGTTTTCCATGAATATTTTCAGGATTCGTCATCAGTTTTCAATAGGGTTTAAGTCTGGCGATTGGCTAGGTCATTTCAACACATCAATACTATGATCCACAAATCATTTGCGATTTGCTTTAGCCGTGTGTTTCGCATCATTGTCCTGTTGAAACCACCATTCATTAACGAATCTCATTTTCACAACTGCCTTTAGCAAATTCTCTCCCAAAATTTGTCTATATTTGACTCCAGTCTTTCATCAATAATTGGTAGTGTTCCTACACTCTTATAAGAAAAGCAACCCCAGATCATAATGTTTCCTCCGCCATGTTTCACTGTAGGGATGGTATTATTTATGTTATATACAGTACTTTTTATACCGCACAATTCCTGAAATACCATACATGTAAACAGCACATTTATGAAAAACATTATTTCTTGGTTATTTGAATGTTTGTCTGTGTGACAATTATTTTATAATAGGTTTCATAGATATGTGTTATCAAAATGATGAGAAACAAGCATATTCGTTCTGTCCAAATACTTATTCCGCCTCACTGTAAATTCCCATTCATTTTTCGCCTTTTCCATACGAATGCAGATTTCCCGAAACTGAACTCAGAAGTGCCAACGTGCTCTCCCTCTCCCACTGGATGACACATACTTGAAAACTAAGAAACTCAGTAGTCAACCGATTTAAGAGTTTTATTCATTTTTTTAAACCAATGATAAGAATTTCAAAATGCGCACTCGTAAACTTCTTTGAAAATGTCGTAAAATTATGAAATACAACAAATCCAGACTAGCAAATCTCAGCTAAGGAAAAGATGCTCTTCAACTCCTGATGAGAGCCGACAACCTTTTTAACATCAAAAAGTTTTCCAGCATGAATGCACAGTTTTCTACAGAAGAAACGCAATAGTATGAGACCGATGAGCCCCGCTTCGGCCACCTCATGCACACACGTCGGCAAAACTTCAAGGTCTAGCGCAATACAAGTGACATCTAAGACAATCATCACGTAGAATCATCAGCCTCTTGCGTTGTAGAAGGTCACTCTGTTGTCAAAGACACACTTTTTTATAAGCAACAAACTAGGGCTGAAGCCAGTGTGCTGCCTACGGAGTGATGATGCTTGTACTCGCCTGAGCTACTAGTACAGCAGGGAAGGTTTAGGGTAAGCAATGAATGCATTAACCCATTTACGCCGAGAATAGGAAATGTATTCAGATTTGTTATAACTTTCAATAAAGGGTAAAATGGATGTAAAAGAAACAAAAATGACATCCATTTAGTTGTATAAAATATAATTTTTGAAATATGAGGCGTGATCATATGGACACGCTCGGCACGAGAGGGTACAAAAACTGTGAGGGTACAAAAACAACTGTGTTCATATGAACACGCTCGGCGTAAATGGGTTAAAAACCAGTAACCGGGGATTGAATTCAGTAGGAGTTCGCAGCGTTCCAAACACGATCCTCGTGTGTTTTGCACACTGAACAAAACTATTTATGCATAGCAACCCAGCATCTCATCTAAAAAACTAAAAGAACACCGACAACATCAAGAACAAGCGTGCAACAGCTCATGTAAGATACACTGAACTCTTCCCTCTCTTCTTGCGAGTAAATTAAGAAATCGAAGAAGAAATAATGAAAAAAAAACCTAGAGGATCTCAGTCCGAGTGCTGTTTAATCAGTTGAAGGTTGCCCTGAAAAACCCACCTGACAACCGACAGAGGCTGTTTCACGACAGGCTTAAGACCTTGGAACTGCAGGCACTCGCTCGTTAAATTCCCAATCCAAGAACTCGGTTTCCAGGTTTCATATCTGATCTTCTAAGCATAACTTTTCATGCGACCATGCAAGACTTTCATGGATTTGTTTTGCATCAGATATCACATACAACCAAAGCTTCTTACAACGATCTATGCTTTCATTCTAAATTATTAGAAGATATTGTTTTAAGAGTGCTTCAGGTTATCTTTTTAATAACGACGGCTTAGTTTGCCATGACGTCGGCTGACAACTATTAAAATAGTCACATTCTGAGCCCCATCACATAGTTCCTCTAAAGAGTATACTAAATTCATTAGTCAATCATAAAGCTCAAACAAGACCAACCAGGTTTGCAAGCTCCTAAGTCACGTACACCCAGGCGGCAGTGGCTGAGATGATTACTACAAGAAAAGAAGAATCTTGCGAAGGCGCTGATATCACGGCGTACCCACGTGCAAAATCATTTCTTCAGATGAACAACATGGGATGCAAGTGTCCATCTTCAGCTCATGTGCTTCGTTAGCTTCTGTTTAACGTGGAGTTGTGACGAACTAATGGGAATAAGGTGACTGGCAATGAAGGTCAGATCACTTGTAAACCATTTGACAGCCTCCCTCCCCTTAGAAGTTCTCTCATATGGTGCACACAAGTGTCACACAATAAATAAACTATAATTTCAGTAAAATTTCAACGGTAGTGTGAGTGCATTACAAAAGCCAGGAATGAGTTCTAATTAATCATCGCGAGTAAATGACAAACATCTTTTCCTTGCAATCCACAAGAATGCAAAAGCTGCGGTTTCGTCAAAATGAGTGATTATAATAAAGAATTTAGTTAAAAATCTAGTTCACTCGTACATATTTAACTAGTGATCTAGACAGCCACAATATTCACACTTGAACTAAACAGAAGACCATTTATCAGAACGTATTACATCCTCTAAGGTGTAAACACGAACTTCTACTCCAGTGGGGAAAAAATCCCAAACTAGAAAATACAGAGATAAAATCAATTATTTGCATTCGATATCACCGTGTAAAATTAAATCGAGAGAAAAATTGAACATCTCGCAGCCGAATAACAAAGAACGGAGTGGAAAAACCCGACAGTAACGCAAGAATTCAGCAGCTCAGCTAGAGTCCCTTCACTCTCCTCCTCTAACGTGAACAAAAATGAAAAAAACGACTGCAAAAAACTGAGGGTGATTAAGGTGAACACCGAGAACCGCCAACGATAAACAAGTACCCTGCGACGAGAAATTAGGAATTCCCCGACGAGAGCTAGGTCTTATCAAGTCGGCTGAGAAGTAATCCTTTTAGTTAGTATTTCGATTTTGCGAACGCAGGGAGATGTGCTAAATCAAACAATAAATAGAAAAAGATCACGAAGGAAATACAAATAAACACAGAAAATAAAAAAATGGAAGGATGATCAACAGAAGCAACGAATGATAAAATTATGGACACACTGAGACATATATCACTGAACGTAAGAAAACACCATAAGCTCTATGGATATTCTGATGCACTTCAGAGAGTTGACTTAGTCTGGAACAAGTAGCAAGCATAATCAAATTATAGCACTCACAATGCGAACCCTTAAATTCTAGAATACATTCTGAAGCACCTCAGTAACGTCAAGACTTGCAAGCAACGACTGTTTCAACACCCGGATACTCCGACATCTTGACCTTGACATTCCAAGCGTCCAGTCAGCATAACATGTTTAATGTTTGTACGTCAAAACGAATGACAAGCTGGCTGACATATTTTTAAGCCCTCTTTTTGAACTAATCAAACAGCATTTGTGTTCGTATTCAACGTAATTGACGTGCCACCTGAACAACTTGGATCTTGTATTCCAAGACAGCTCAGTATGGGAACACACCGAATGTAGTCGATGTCCTTGGACCACAATCGCGTCCCCCTCCCTAGTAGTCAAATTACAATTTTCTGCCTTTCGCGAGTATTGTTTATGGTATTTCATTGTTATTAGTGTACTTTCATCAATTACTATTTATGCAGCAACACTTGCGTACTAGATACGTTACCATTTCATTTATCTGTTCCCTTTCTGCTATTAGCTTTTTCAAATCTTTGATGAAATATGCAGTGTCAAAATCCTGTTCTAGGAATCTATAATTAGGCTGAAAAGTACATGGTAAATTTTCCAGAAGTAGATTACCAATCATACTATTTCATAAGCATTCAATGCAAGAGAGTAAGATCAAGTTTAACGTTTCATCGCAGAATTGTTCTTCAAAGAATCGGGATATGGAAAAACAAAAAAAAAGAATATCACAGACACTAGGGTTAGAAGCTGTCTGCAAGGCCTGCCAGCGTATCAATTACAAAAGATAGAAAAAACTAAATTATCCCCACAACAGTTCCTAAAAACCAGTCTCATTTACTGGCGCTGCAGTGGAACGCTATCACACCGTACGATGTAAGGCGACCGGACAAGGGCACCTCGGGAACGGTCCCACGTGCGCAGCTGAGGTCAGACTAATGAGAGCACAGGGCACTCACACACTAAACTCGATGTTGATGTCTCGTGTAAACGACCACTTTAAATATATTTGATTTTCTTTGTTTCTCTCATATAACCACATACGTAATTATATTTTATGTTACAAGTAGAAAATTGATTTAGATAATTTGATTCTTTTAGAGCTCATATGCATAACCGAAAAAAATTCCATGGTTAAAATACGAACTTGTAATACGAACATAACTCGTCCCACACGCGAGGAACAATTTTAATAAAGGTTGAACAAAATTTTCTGATATAAGCTTATCTTGCTATTGTTCAAATTGCATCCAAGACCGCGCCTTCATCGAAACATGCCAGGAATAAACACCGTAACAAAAGAGGCACATCAATACCGATTATAAGAATTTCAATTTCGAGCAATTCGTTCAGGAGTTGCCAATTCCGAGTCAACAGCTCTCAAAACCTCGTGAGGTACTGAGAAACCAAACTGCTTTAAATTATTTTCCATAGGAATATTTTATTGTGTTAGTGAACTTTTTTAAAAATCTTCACGCCTTCCACGAAGCCTTTAACAATATCCTGGAATGCCTGAGGGTTCTGAATAATTTCGCCGATGTAATATGCAAGGATTGATATCAATTATTACGTGGATCCATCGAAAAATTTTTAACCGTACCGGTGCCTCATTGATAACAAATGTGAAATAGCAGACATCGATTCCATTACCATGACTAATTGGACGACCCCAACGCTTGTTTCTCGTCCGTTATCTCTGCACATGCCGTAGAACTATATAATAATTCGAGAACCTCTACCATGAGAACAATGCATAGTGCGGTTCTCCGTCGGGTTTAACGAAGGGTACAAGCCGCGCATCGCACGGGGCAACTCGATTGGCTGCCCGGATCAGTTTTTGTAACGAGTTTCAAGCAACCCGCAGCGCCGTACCACAACCACACGCTGCTGAGGAAGCGACGCAACAGTTGCAGCCATACCGACCAACTTTGCAGATAAGTTGGTAGCTTAGCTGTGGTACGCTGAAGCATTAGGGTTACGACAGATGCTCTTTTAGACGTAACGCATTTCGTTATAGAGATTGCCTGTAAGGCCTGCCAATGTATCAAACGAGAGATGGGAAAGAGAATAAAATTACTAAAGAGTGGACAATCATACAATTAACCCACAACTGTTGTTCAAAGCCAGCACCCACTGCTAGTAGCGAATAGCTGCTAAAACTGTGAGCATGAAGCCTAGCCAACAGTTGCGGCAAGCAATGCTGAATTGAATTCAGAGTATCATATTCGAATGCTTGCAAATACTCAGCGCGCGCTCAACCAAATCCGAATAGTACTAGTTGGCGATGCAATAAAAACACGACATACGAGGTAATTTAAGACGGTAATTCAAGATCTGTCGACCATGGCAAGCGCTGATTCGTTCGTACCTGTTACAGTGCATACAATAACAGCTCCAAGCTACACAAGCTCGGTGGAACTTTTTCTATTAATCTTTTTACTGTGCGAGTAAGAAAATGTTCCACTACGCAAGATAATCAAATAAAAATATCTGAGTAGTTTTTGTAATAAGTGAAAAATTGGAAACATTGTTGCAAGATATAGATACGTTTATTACTCATGGGTTCAAGAACGAAGCGTGAATGCTTGAAACATTGCTTGAATCCGAAGAGAATGCTAAATGTATCCGACCAGCATGCGTACATTGCTTGAATCCGACCAGCATGCGTACTCCAATTCAGAGCAATCGAAATGCTAGAATGTATACATTTCATGTTCGAAACACATTTGATCTTTTGGATAATAAAATAATGAGATGATTTAACGTTTGGAATAGTAGACACGGTAGAAATTTAATATACACTAGTTGTCGAGTACAACCAGCATACACCGAGTTAAATATTCGAAAGAACTTACGATTATCTATTTGCTATTTCACCAAACTTCCTTCTTTTTATATTATTCGAGTTGATGCATCTATCAAAATGTTTAAAAGTAACAACAATGCGTATAATACACAAGCTCAGCAACGGGTGTCTCTTTCAAAAGAGGTCAGTGAAACTCAAGTGGCATTCTTGATGACCGTTCATCGAAGTTGGCTATTCATGGTGATAAAAAATGAACTAAAAAAGTACGATTTGGCTCCGAGCAATGGACTACGTCGCAGCAGGCAATAGATGGAGATGCATCTACACTGTTCCTAAGCAAGTATTACTCCATGTTTATTACCTCACTAGAGACGGAGACGCGTCAATAATCAATCTACACCGTCATAATCATCTGTAAGGTCCCGTATTATTTTTTAGTCTTTGCAGAAATTATAGAAGGATACTTCGAGCTTCACTATTGTCCATGCACAAAGAAGATAATTACCCAAACTCTTTAGGCACCTGGTTAATTTACTCACACTGCTGTAACTTCACAAGCAGTCCCAGTACGACTAAATCATCTATGACGCTAAACTCATACCAGTAGCACATCCTATGTTTTTAATAAAGCCGTAAAATTAACCATTGTTTCCAGAAATAAAGTAAAAGAATAGCAGTAGTGAGACCACTAAACTTAAACAAACGCTCAGTTTCTTTCGGTGATACAACGCCGGTAATAACATGGCATGAACGTCGGGATATTATATTATATTTTTTATGACCTCTTTTTATTTCCTTACATAAAACACCGAATTATTGGCTTCACACAAACAAATTTAACGAACAATACTTTCGGCCTTTTTCCAACTGTTAGATATTGATTTGGTCTACCAGAGAAAATGTTCCCTGGTCATGCAGAAAGTTTCTGAACTTGAAACTTCCAAGAGAAAGCTGAGATCGTACGGAGCCTGGAGCAGTGCACACCGAAGAAACCTCACCAGCGTGTCAAGTCAAACGAGTTGAATAACCTTGGAGCGCGGCGCTGTGGTGGTGACGGAGTGTAGGGCAGAGTGCAGGCGATGGCAGAACGTAGCTAACGGTGCACAGCACCTCACCCCTTGAACTAATGTTCTCCAATTGCAGGTAATCCAATTAGAAACGCCAGGTTGTAACCCCGATCACGAATCCAGTCACACGAATAACCGCATTTCCTCAATATAGAAGAAATCCATTTTCTTCGACAACAATTGTTTTATGTAAGACTGTTATTAGGTATACTAGTTGATGAACCAGTCTCCGAGCAACGGGCCCCACTTTTTGAAAAAGAAACGCTTCTTTCAAGTACACAATCTCGACAAAAGGTCTCCGAATGCGGCACAGTAACACAGAACAGTGGGTTGAGAACTGTTTCACGCACAGTATGCTCGACAACATCCACACAAAACAGCGGACAGAAGTCTAATATAACTTCAAGTTTAACATTCACTGGGTAACAGTCCTCTTCAGCTGTTAGAGCAATAGGGCAGAGAGCTGACGCTGAAGACGAGAAGTGACAACGGCGACTTTCCTAGCCACGCTTGACCTGACGAGGCTTGCACTCGAGCCAGAACCAAGACACCGAAGCAATGGACCTGGTGTCGCAGAGAAGCTATAGCAAAATGCGAGCTGCTCAGCCACGGTCGGGCATCTTTACCTTATAATACGCGTCAATTTTTTTTTTCAATGAAAATTTGCTTAGAGATCTTCGTCACCATGAGGTGGAATCACTGCAGATTGTCGGAAGAAGGTTGGACGGACTACGGCTGAACGCTGGTGAAGTTTAGCAGAGATGAGCGACATGGCAACGAACACGTTTTATCTTGGGTTAGAGGGCGTATAATAACTAGTGCCTATGACAATAGTTCTAGCCATGAAGTTTCAATTATGCTGTCTACCCAGAAACTAAAAGAGCAAGAAAAATATGGCTAGAAAATTTTTTATTCACGAGTAATTAGAGATCGCTTTTTATCAAAAGTAATTAGATATTCTTTTCTTCTTATGCATTAAATAATTTGATTTAGCTATTTCATTAAAAATAGAATTTGAAGGCGGGAACGTCTAATCATACGTCAGGCACAGAGATAATGTTAGCCAGAAATGATAACGAGCGGAATGAACATTTAAAAACTTTATCAACCTGAATGAAAACCTTTGTTATTTATCAACCGAAATAACAAAGGTCGCGACTATGAGACTGTACTATGACACTCGGATAGTGGGTGACTACAACACAGCGGCGCGGTCCTGCGACGGCTTGCGCGTCCGGTGTAGTGCGCCCACACTTCCCTCTTCAAATTATCGTACACGTCAATATTCTATGTATCAACCGATAACTCCCTCTGTTCTAGAGATTCAAAAACTCCAAGTCCTGAAACAGCTTCCTAGCATTCATTTCTCAATTTGATTTTCGTTGACTCTAAAGAACTGAAACACAGTGTAATGTAGTTGAAAAATATACAAAATTTACAAAAGTTTTCGGCATTTTCTTACCAATCCTTTCCTTGTAAAGTATATGGAGGAACCTCATGATTTGTTAGTACTCACCGAATAAGAACCATAAAGAGGCCAAACTAAACTGTTTCCACAGCGCCTGTTTGAAAATTTACAACACTTGGTTGCAGCAAAAACTCGACAGTAATTTGTACAGTGTACGACACAACAAGCAGTAGAAGCTAGCACTCTATGAACGGTGAGTAAGCTGTAAGAAGTGTAGTGCAGGTCACGAAAATGAGAACAGGAGCAGATATCCGAGCTACAGACGCCAGCCCCGAGTTAGCCAAGAGAACACAGCGTCAAAGCCAAGTTGTTATGATATTGAAAGCTACGCAAAATTACAAGAAATTCGGCTGACAATTCTTTCGAAATGACTTCTTGTTTTTCCTTCCATCGCCAGCCCCGTGCCGTGCTTAAACCGTGAGGACTGTATCCAGCTTTCTTGAGTGCCTGTTTAGTAAATGTTGGTCATCATCTAAAAGTTTACGGCTGTGAAGCACAGACCACTCATTGTGATCCACTCGAAGGCAAGTCAAGGATTACGAGAAAAACAGATTTGTCATCAGAACACCTCATCTGCAGAGGTCCTCCACACAATGTAGTTACCGAAACATGGACTCTGAATAAATCTGGGGAGTAGACATGGATTTTTAACAAGTACAGGCACTTACTGTCCTAGAAGCCTATCAACACGCCTCCACACAACAATGCTGCTCTCAGCGTAGCACTGCCACTAGCTAACATGCTCAAGGAAGAAATTTTTGTGCACCATAGCGTATCACTAAGGAAGGGATGCCTGATTATAGTTATAATACGAACACTATTAACAAAGTTAATTCGGGTCATGTGTAAAAGTAGTAAGAGAATTATTTGAGTCTTGCAGGAAACTATAACAAAGAGAAATACGAGTTATCATTTCCTTCCCTCATATTTCTCCACATCCCCATAATTCAATAGAACTACAAGAACTACAGCCCAAAGGAACGGCCCATCCAATTATTTCTGAAGCTCAACTACATATCCTTGTTTGTATAAAAATTACACCTGACTTCACATATTTATATCTTCTAAATAGATGGCTACATGTCTCCTATATTAAAGTAGCACTCACAAGGAACTAAATAAATAAATTCCTTATTTTTGCAATGACTTGCAGTACATATAGTACCAATATTCTCTTGCTCATTTACTCTCATATATTTTGGAAATTTTGTATCTAAGTAGCTCCTTAGATTCTATTGAGGGGTTGTACTATAGCAATAATCCTTCTCCATGTGAAACAGTATGTGTCAACCAAAAAGAGCAGCTGTATATGTGTATAGAAACATCAAATGTACAATGCATGTCAAACATTTAGATTCTCTCTTGACTGCAGTTACATAAAAGAATGTAATGAAATTTAATTTAGGGTCTCTTGACATGTTCCAAAAACACCACTAATATTTTATATAATATTGTTTAATATAAAGTTAACTTGCCATTTAGATTATATACAAGTGAATGCTCAGCATCAATAGCAACAACTTCGACTGCACAGTCAAATAACTTGGGTTAGTGGAACAGAATACACCTCTGTAAGCACATACCATACAACACAACTATCTTGAAGGTTTTTCAATAATACAAAAACAAAAATGAACAAGCAGAAGATATAAGAATTGAGAACTGGATGCAATTATACTCAAGGAGCTTGACAGAATGAGAACAGAAACCACAGAATATAGGGAGAACACCAGACATGTTCCTATAAAACTCTAAAGCTAAAACATGCAACAGATTTCCAAAGCCAGTTTACTGGCTGCAACACATAACATACATCTGAAGGAAGCCTAATTACCTGCAATACCAACACACTAGAAAGTAAAACATTTCAATAATCCTATAGGGAAATGGTAATTAAATACTACAAAATATATTGTTTACATCTCTAAACAATACAAACAAATTCATGAATCAAAATCTGAATTAAAGTCTTGGTTGGGTTTTCATTCAACCAGAGTCTTTGCTGAATTTTATACATAAGACGCAGAACACTTTCCTACAAATATTGCATTCATATAAAATCATCTTCATAATTTTAAATGCATTTTCTAATGGAGTATACCTCCTGGTACTTTTTTCTTCTTTAGACTCTCAAACTTGATTTTCTAGGCTCCTGAAATAAATTTTAGCTAACAATAGAAATCAACTTTAGATACAGACTGCATCTACAGCATTTGTCTTCAAGTAGAAATCAGTGGTCCTCAGTACCATACCAGTACCTCAGTACCAATGGATGATGGACAAGCCAATTTTGCTTCATCAACATTTAGCATAATGATATAATAAAAATAATGATGAGCTATCATTGAGAATAACTGGAGCAATATCTGAAATCAAATGTAAATTTATCAGAAAATACACCAACAACTAATAAGAATCTAGAGATCATTTACCACAAAAATAATTTTTTGCCTTGCATTTTGGTTCTATAGTTGCTGTCTGTTCTTCATTATACTCAGGGCTCCTTCTTGTGAACCTGGAATTTTCTGATTAACAACACCATACTTATCTCTTCAAAATTAGAAAATTATAAAAAGTAGTGGTCTCAAAACTCATTAAGAATTGACCTCATTAACAGAGATAAATGTTTAATAATTAACTTAGTCAACTGACAACTAATGCTAATGAAACTTAAGATTTAAACCAGGCTGCAAATATATAATGAATATAATCTTGGACTTAAAATATATAACTTAATAAAAATCCCTAATGTTTAAGCTTCAACTATAAAACCCCTATTTTAGTTGAAAAAATGACTTTGGTTTGTGACTAGGAAACATTTCACAGAAATATTTATCAAGCTAACAAGTCAGGATGAAGGAATAATTCCAGTTTACAGGCATCTCAATACAAGCGGTTTTACTCTTAAAAAGTCAAGAAAATGTCCATGTAACCTACACTTCATAAAAATAAATACACAGAAATGAAAATAGATTAGTGGGATTATTAAAAACTATTTACACCCCATAATGGCCCCTGGAAACATAGAAATTGCCACACTTATTGCAGCAGAGTGCAATTTTAATTGATACAAAATTACACAATAAATTCATTGAAATGTGATAATTTTAATCTTATGAACAGAATTACATAAGAAACCAATTTTATTTTATTAAGGTGTAACAAAACAACATTATAGACTATTTTACTACACAATTCTTAGCACTGGAAAATTTACCAATATGATGTTCTCATTTTTTTATTCACAAAGCTATAAGGAAAGAAAATATAAGCTGGAGGTTAATATGAATTTAAAGAAAGAAGTATCAGAAACCATTAGACTGCAAGCAGAGAATTATCATTAAGAGAAATTGTATCACAGCGCGAAGGCCAGTTAAATATCACATGTAATGCTGAAGGCGCCATCAAATCCTAGGAAATATATAACAAAGAATTACAGTCTTACGTTGAGCTTCATTAATAAAACAGATAATAAGAATTTAGTAAGGTCTATCCGCTTTATCACAATCTGTGAAAGTCGACCAGCTGAGATAGAATGTTTGCGGAACCGCCTAAATCCCTCTCCCTTTCCATTCAAATTGAATTACTATAAAATCTCCACATAATAGAAATAGGCGTGAGAACGAGTAAATTACCTGCACATATCTGCTTCATAGTCATTTTAGCGGCGTAGTTGTAGTAGAACTGATCTCGTAACAAACATAAACAATGACACTTCCTCTACCACGGACCTCCTACCATCGCCACTTCTATACGCCAACTGAAGGGCTATTCGTGATTGTTGACTAGACGTTGTAGTACTACTCGTTGGTTCCAGTAGGATGTACGCAACGTTCTTTCAGTCTTCGTCAGCTGACTGACGTTATGCTAAACGTTTATCGTTTTCCAGAATAAATGATATTAATATACAATTGATTTTATATTATATAAATATTTAAGCAACTGCAAGAATGCTCTGACTTCTCTCCAGCTGTAATTAATTGTTTTCTAATAACACTGGCAGAGAAAATTTTTAAAGTCGATGTTATAACGTTTTTAGGGTAAATAAGAGTTGCTGATTTTGAAAATACATACATTTACTTCTGTTGAATTGTTTGTACCTATCAACATGTTGGACATCAATAAATTTCAAAGGTTTAATATTCGCTACACGTGCAAAATTTATTCTCTCTACTCCTTGCTTTGTTTGTTTTTATTAAAATTGCATTCATCTTTTGATATATCAGAGCAAATACTGATATGTAGCATGACCTGCTACCCCTTTAAAGCTTATAAAATTACAAATATTAAAATAACCTTATTTTTAGTAATAAAAATAAGACTAAAATTCGAGTGATTTTTACGAACTCTTTACAATTAAAACGTGCATATTTAGTGCACATTATAATAATAATATTAATATTAAGAGCGTTAGCCAGAAAGTATTTCACAATCAAAACTATAGTCTGGCAACATCTTCACGCTCGTGACGAGACGTAGCTCCCCAGCCACGCCATTCGTGATCTTCAACATGTGACGTTAGGTTAAAGAATTCCCTGAATTTGGGGGACCGTCTACCACCCACTACTTTGGAACCCACTTACCTTTCAAACTTTCATCTGGACGCTCTGGACGGGCTCAAGAATCAAAAGAAGTTCCAAGCTATTTCTCGTGCCAATTTCATGGAAATACAAGCTGAGTTCCTTGTTGACGAGTTCCTTTATTTCCTTGAGTAAGGTCAAACGGGCAGTTAGTTAAGACTTTTGTAAAGTGTTGGTAACTTTAAAATACACTCAACCACCACCAACATAAAACTTTACAGATACATTTGTTCGTGTAACAGGTGCTATTAACTCTATATAGTCATATGAAGGCGATATAGCTCTAGCCAATCTGCTGCTACCAGTCCTGCAGACAGGATTGACATTGGCACTGCAATGTCTACAAAGCGTAGATATCGCCCAAATAACTCAGACATTTTCTACTACATTTGTGCCAACATATAGAAAAAAATTGTTTCAGTTTCAAAAATTTCATCAGGTAAGCATCACAAGTTTACCTTAGTGTGAAGCGTGCTGATCAAAATAAGTCATGACAATCTCGCAAAGTTTGTAAGAATTTTACTGAAGCTCTTCGCCACAGTAAAGTAAAGTAAGAGCACATGGGGTTGGCAATGACCACCCAAACGACGGTTATCAGGCGGTGACGTCATCCATGACGTAAAAGCTCCGCTAGGCGCTGATTGGTAAATATTTGAAGGGGCGGGGCTTCGAATGCCAATATGATAGAAAACACAAACCCGAACGGCTGGAGTTGAACCAGCGACAATTAGATCTCTGCAACTTTGCACCCAGTCCTCTACCCACTCGGCCACGAGACCTTACTATCATGCGACGTTAAACCAATTTAACACTCGCACAATGAAGTGGGCCTGGGAGGTTCAGTGTCAAAATTAACAAGCCCGTCTAATATTGTATTCATAAACCTCACTTAATAATAACATTTATAGAACAAGTGCATATGACTTTTCTGTTACGTAGTTTGAAAGAAAACTAATTGAAAAATGACAGAATTCAAATTGTTGGACTGAAACTCCTTTCTGTGTTACTCGATCTAGAAAATTATAACTTCTCTGTAATATGAAAATTATAATTTTTTGGTCCTAATTTATCGTATTCTCATAGAGAATATCAAGACTGATGAAGTTATTTTTGCATCTTCTATTATGTATGAACTGAGTGCACTCACAGCATCCCAGAGTATCTGATTCAATAATACATATCATTGTGAGTATGAAAATGGAATTTCAATGGTAGAAGCGGAGCTATAATCAAATTAAAGAGAAAAATAAGATATTCCTAATAATTTTTTATGCTCATGTGCATTGTTTGTTTAATTCTATCTTTACACTCTATTACATCTCGTAATTCTTATCCAAATTATATGTATTTATGTAGGAGCGAATGCGACACACAAGCATTAGACTATTGTTTCAAGATGTTTCCCATTGTGTTTATTGTTTTGAAATCAGCATAAATTTGACAGAGTGACCGTTGGCCTAACTTGTGAGCCAATAGGGCCACTTGTGCACTATGATTGGTTGACTTGCGCGTACGTCACTGAACGGCACAGAATTTCATGACGTTGAAATTCCGCTAATTTGCAAGCGTTCCTACTAATATTTACTGTACTGTGCTCTTCGCTTCTGGACGTGAGGATTGAGGTTGCCACTGTGATTTGGGGAAGATCACTTTTGGTTGAAAGCAGAAGAAATCCAGATTGGTGGTGTCACTTTATTTATAATCCATAAGTAGTACCTGTAATATTCGATAATAGGAAATGAAAAGGGTTTGACATAGAAAGGAAAGTACAAATTACAGTGGTGGTAAGTTTTCACTATGAAGTTAAATCAGGTTAGAAGATGCATTTTAACACAGTGTTGACTGATAAGTAATGTACTTTTTATCAATACAGAAAAATTAGGTTGAATGTCAATGAAGAATATGTAACATTGACAGGCTACTAAAATACATCATAAATATTACATACGAACTACAAAGTGTATTAAAGTAGTGCAAGTTGTGAAACTGATTATAACTTTAGTATTTATTGAACATAAATCAAGAACATGGCAGTGTCTCACCATTTGAATGCTTCTGAAACACATAATTTGTTTTGTTGTAGATATGATATGGAAAAGAATAATTCACCTCTGGTACTTGGAAGTATTTTGGAGGATGGAGGTACTAGTAAGTCGTATCATTATGTTTAGTATTTATTTCGTATGATTGCAATTCTGAAAAAGGTAATAAAAGAACATAATTAAATAGTGAATGAAATTAATATTAGTATATATACCTAATAATTAATTAATTATTATACTAATCAATAATTATTAGGATTTACTATCCTTTCTGAAACAGATTTGATTAGTTTTAGGTGGTTCTATTTTATATTTATTAGATTACAAAACGAGTCAATAGAAAGGTCTGCTACACATCTCTCCACTGGGTCTAAAAACTATTATAAATAATAATGATAATAAATACAATGATAATACGAACAAACTAATTATGGAAATTTTAATTCACTAGGACTTAGTCACAACGCAAGATTTATTGCACAAAACTGATAAATAGTGCATTTTTCTTGAGGACAAAACACTAACGGTTCGTACAGAAATAAACAAACAAACTTTATTTCCAATCGAGTACACAGTACATAGACATTACAGTCAAACTCCTACAACTGAGAGAAAAGGTTTACCATGAAACTGAGAAGGCCTCTCAGTTTCATGACGACAAATAATTGCATCAGTTTAGCCGATAATACTGTTTTCTTTCTAATTTGGAACAAATTTTTGCCGAAATTCGGATTAAAGGTAAACTACAATTGTTTGTAAAAATGTTATCGTAACGCACATACTAATTATTTTGAACACAAATATAAAAAATGTACAAACAACTAAATGAAATGCTATAAGTTAACAAAAAAACAAACTTGTGAACAATAAAGGATATAAATCCTACATTAAACACCCAAGCAGACAACGTTAACTTAACACACATTCCAACAGATGGCAGTGGTAGCCCTCCCAGTTTCATGAGTTCTCTCAGTTTCGTGTCTCCTAACATTGTGAGTTTTTTCAATTTCGAGTTTCTCAGTTTTTGGAGTTATGCAGTAGTACATTGGTTTTTCAAATTCTTAAGGTTAACATTTTAAGAGTAAGGGTGATGGTGAATCTCCATGCGACGAATATCCCGGGAGGTTGATGGGCGTGTCGATGGCGGGGAGTTGAGTGCTTACCGATACGTGCGAGCTCAAGGTGCGAAGAAACAACGAGAAACAACTCGTGTTCATGGCCGGGTTTTGAACCCGCAGTCTTTTTGCATGAAGCAGAGACCTGATACACAACACAGCACGTACACCACTCGACCACGGTGGCTGTAAAAAGCAATTCGTGGAAATGCACAGTACGCTATGATTTTTGGTGAATAAAACTTTTGTTTAAACGTGTGATGTTTTTAGGTAGACTATGTGAAAATATCGGAATGAGAAATACATAGCGCCACTTACCCAAAGTAAAATCAAGTCAATGCAGTTTCTGGTACCAATGGCTTAGTCAGACCTGAACCATAATGACGATTGCTACTTCTGTACGGTGAGCATGTCAGGATCGAGCTGTTACAAAAAGTCGCCTCATCACACTGATTTTCAATTTGCAAGATGGCCAGTTCCACAATATAGTGATGTTCCTGCTCTAGATTTCACTTCTTCGCCAGGTCTTGACCTAGATAATGATACTAAAAGCGATGCAGATGCAACGGATGAAATTTCCGAGAGCAGCAGCAGCAGCAGCAGTGGTAGTATTCAAGGTTCGTACTTGGAAAATTTTCAAACTGCTGAAGTATGTATAGAATCTCACACAAGAACAGCTCAATGACTTTGTAAGTGATCTAGCTCTGTCAAAAGATGCAGCTGAGATGCTGGCCTCCAGTCGGAGTGAACACAGTGTACTTGATTTTGACGCTAAGATAATACTTTACGGTAGCAGAGACGAGCAACTAATTTTTGGTTTCAGTGAAGAAAACGATTGTGTTTTGCAACAACATTTAAAACCTTCTTCTGCCCAAGTACAAACCAGATATGTGTCGTTTAGTTATTGGTATCTCTAAAATTAGTTTGAATACTATATTGCTGCACAATGGTGGCGAGTTATCTTGTTTCAATTGAGTATTCAGTGATTTTGAAAGAACACTACACATGTACAAAGATAGTTCTACAAAAGCTATGTCATGATGAACATAGATCACCTGTGTAGATTTAAAAATTGTTAGTTTTTTGTTAAATTTTAAATTGAGATAGTACCTGCTTGATGGTACACCTGATTGGTCGACTGGTGAGCGTACCCGCTTGCTATGCGGGAAGATTCGGGTTTGATACTCGTAGCTGCTGTGGTCTGTTTATGCGTTACTATCAACTGCTAGAAACATGGCCAGCAGCTGCTACGCTAGGCGCTCGTTGTAAGCCACCCCTCCACCACGCTGAACGACACGCCCCTGCGAGCTTTTACTTCAAGTTGCATGTCAGAGGACAGGGAGTATCACTTGAAGCATCACTATTATTCTTAAGATCTTATCGATATTCATCATCACTACTCTTAAGATTTTAACATTAAAAATTTGAAAAAACCAACGTATCTGTATTGTATACTTTATTGGAAATAGAGTTTTTTTCTTGAGTTACGTCTAGGAAACGTTCCAGTGAACTAACTGAACGAGAAATTCTTAGTTCACTGGAACGTTTCCTAGTCGATGTTCGTGGCTTTTGTTGAATGCCCTTTGAAACACGCTGAATTGTATATGCATTTCGTACTGCTCTCGGTCTAGCATAGGGTTATTTATCAGCTGTTGATCCGGATTCTCAGAATCTTGAAATCATTGCACTAATGCAATGTCTGGAAGGACTTGTTCGTTGATCAAATGTTGTCATGAAGTTCCTCTGCACTGCAACTAAAGATCCGTTATGTGCGAAATAACTTTCCATTATACTTGCTTGCTGTTCTTTGCTACATTTTCCATTTTGAGGTTATTGATAATAGTGAAAAGTTTATGAGTAACAATATTAACCTTCAATCGGTATATTAGATACGAAATAAAACTTCAAGGTTTCTTCTCTCATTTGATACACAACCCATTTTTTGGCCTTTATTAGATTTTGTTTTACTAGTATTTCAAAGTGTGAAGCGACTTTTGCCCCACACGTTACAATTTGGTTTCTAACATTCATCAATTCTTCTTGCAAACTGTTTGTTATCTCTACCAAATACATTTAATTTAGATTCATCACAGAAAAATACATTATTCCATTTGTCTTCTGACTAACTGATATGTTTCTTTGCAAATGTCAATCGTGCTGGCTGACTCTTTTTATTCACCAGTGGCTTTTTCCGAGTAGATCTTACATAAAGGTCTATTTCATGCAATCGCCTGGATACAGTTTATCGTAAAACACTTGTACCATCTTTAATTTTACTAGAAATGTTATCCGCAGTTAGAAAACTGTTTTTTAGTGCTCGGTGTTGCATAACCCTGTCTTTGCTAATTGTACAGTAGTTTTCCTTAGTCTACTCGACTTTGTATTAGTTAGCCTAACAGTTTCATTATTAAGTTTCAGAATTCAGCTCACAACACTTGCAGAACGATTTATCTGTTTCGCAATTTGTTTAGATGTATAATGTTTCTTATGTAATTTCATAATCTATGCTTTAACAGCTGCATCAACTTCGATTCGTTTCTTCTTCTTCTTCTTGTTTCACTTTTATTGGAGCTTCGGAAATGAGTCCATGCAGCTCCACGCCTTCAGGGTTGTTTTATTGTTATTCTGATGTTTAGCACACAGGCTGAAAGAAGTTACAGAAATTTTATTCTGCGTGGCTCCACTCGAAGAATCCGTTCCCTTCTCAATTTTGCGCCTGTAGTAAGCTGAAGGTAGTAAGACTCCAGATGAGGCTGATGAACACTGGACGGACCACTAATGAACACTGGACGGACCACTAATGAACACTGGACGGACCACTAATGAACACTGGACGGACCATTAATGAACACTGGACGGACCACTAATGAACACTGGACGGACCACTAATGAACACCGGACGGACCACTAATGAACACTCGTCTAGGGCTTCTCGACCATCTTTGTGTCGTTAACACAGGTTGCCTCTGCTACAGCACCATGACCTTGAACAGCAAATGTTTTATTTACAGAGAAACTCGTTGACATAGGTTGTTTCTGCTACAACGCCATGACCTTGAACAGCAAATGTTTTATTAACAGAGAAACTCGTTAACATAGGTTGTTTCTGCTACAGCGCCATGACCGCTCACGTTCACCGACGGAGCCATTTCTTCGTTTCGTTTCTTTCACTTCAAGCTCTTCGTTTCGTTTTGACACAGTTCCAAATTTTACACTGATGATAAGCATCCAATTTTTTATCTCTACCTGCTATTATGATAAAACCAATTTTTTCAAAATTTTTATACTTTTTTAAAAAAATGTTCTGCATTTTGGGACACTAACAAACTAATAAAATGGTAAATAACTATGGTAGCATTACTCACGCAACCAGAAAATTTGGGAAATAGTTCAAGTACTGCATGTCTACATCCAGTAAAAATTTAAAAAATAAATGCAAATTTTTCAAAGATTAGGAAGTTTTAATGTTTGTTCCTTATTTTGGGGGCACTGTATAACTATTTGTTTATTCCATTAATAGTTTGTGAACATTAGATTCTGTTACTCGTGTAAAATTGAATGAGTTCAACCGTCGTAATTATGTAAGTTGCTGAAAATTGAATTTGTGGCAGTGATAAACTTGTCAATCCTGTTTCAATGATTTTGCTAATAGCGACCAATTCTGCTCAGAAATTTAATCAAATGAAATTGTACAGCATCCTTCATTACTCCTAATATTTGTCCACTTGTAAACATTCCGCAATAAACATGCGTTTGAACTACAGCACGATCTAAATTAACACGCTTTGTATGTTTTTTTTCTGATCAAATATTTTAATTGCATAATCAAAGTATGTTTGGGTTTCATGTTTGCATTGTAGTCTTGTTCATTCCGGTGAAAAGGTGTTGTTTTGTATCATAGTGTGGCTTTCAGAGGTCGCCCTTAATGTTCTGCGTTATCTCCATGGTAACGCGTTGTGCCTTGGTTGTTTGGTTGGTAGAACTGGAGCCCTCCAAAAAAAGGCTCCAAATAGGCTTCTGGCAAGTGTAGTGACACTCAGCCCACCAGCCTGGACTCCAGCAACTGCACTGCAGCTCAGATTCTTGTCACAATTTCAGTTTCTCTGTAAAAGGTTCTTAGGTTCTTAGGTACTTGTCAAAGTTTCCACTTTCTCTGTAAGAGGTTCTTAGGTTCTTGTCACAGTTTTCAGTCTCTCTGTAAAAATTCACAGAACTCATATCAGTATTAGTTCAGTAGAGTGAGGGAGTCCGTCCAATTCCTTTTTTCTTTTTTTTAGAGATCCTCCAGCCTTCCCACAGTGGACAGGAACTGGGCTAAGACTCTTATGATGCGAAGTTGCACTCTAGACGAGGAGTCACCACCACCGAGGACATTCTTTAAATTGAACTGCAGGCCAAGGCATTGAAGCAATCGTTTCAGTGGGTGACGCTGTGCTGAGTAGTTGTCACAGTTCATTAGAAAATGTTGCACTGTCTCAACCTGTCCACATCGGCAGAGAGGCAACTCCAGTAGCTGAAAACGATGCAAATGAGCTGCGACACTCAGATGACCCAGGCGAAGACGGCTGATGGCACAATCAACCCAGCGGCACGGGTGTTCTCTTCTCACTGGGGTAGCTGGGGATTCAGT
>VCRD01000883.1:115001-136131 GCA_006783055.1 Trinorchestia longiramus
CTTCATGCCATACACTGTCATAAGCACCATCTAGATCCAAGTATACTGCTACGCATATTTGCTTCCTGGAGAAGGTATTGGCAATAAAGTCTTTAGTAATGAGTAAAGAGTCCATTGTGCTCTTTCCCCTCCGAAATCCCGCTTTCTCCCCAAGCAAAAGGTTACTAGTTTCCACCCAATACTCTAATCTTCTCTGGATCATACATTCCATTAGCTTACCAATGCACGAGAGCAGGCATATTGGTCTATAAGAGGAAACTTGCTCTGGGTCCTTTCCAGGTTTCAGAATTGGGAGCCATATTCCCCATTTCCATCCTGGAGGGACACACCCGGTATACAAGCTTGTGTTATAAACATATAGTAGTTTTTTTTCCAGTGTAGGGGCAACTTCTGCAAAAATTTATCATACACTCCATCCTGTCCTGGAGCTTTATTTTTAAGTACTGACAGAGAAGAATTCAATTCTTCCATGGTAAGACATGGAACTTCCCTTGACTCTTCTATCTCAAAGTAGTTGGCATTATTGACCCGAATGCTCTCGTCACTTCCCGTGGTAGCTGTGGTCGGACTATGTCTCCTGAAATGCTTGGAAAATATCTTTGTCTTTTCTAATGCTGTTGCATGTGGCCCTCCAACTGGATAGTTTGGCTTGCTTGCCCTCCCACTGATGCTTCGGATGCACCGCCAGACTGATGCGCTGGGAGTAGAACAAGTGAGAGCACCCACATACTGGGCAAAACTATTTCGTTTTTTGAGTAGGATGGTTCTCTTTGCTACCGCTTCGAGGCGCTTGTATCTTATTAGGTTTTCCTGTGAAGGACAGCTCCAAGTTTCCAGTGCTGTGCTGCCCCCATGGGATGCCTCACTGGAACTACTCCCAAGGTACAGCACACTGGGAAGTGGTCACTTCCAAGATCTGGCCCAGTTCTCACTTCACTGGTCCTCACCACGTTGTGAGTAGCAAAAAATAAGTCCAGTGTTGATGTTGTTCCTACTCTTCTGTCTATGTAGGTGGGGGAATCATTATTTATTATGCCTACTGAAAAGGTATCCAGCATCTCTTCCAAGGCTCGACCTGCAGGATTAGTTCGGGATCGTTCATCCCAGAGAGGTGAATGTGCATTTAAGTCCCCAAGAAAAAGGAATGTGTGGTTTAGCTGTTGTAGGTAATGTCTAAGTTCTGAAAGTGAGAAGGGTTGGTTAGGATTATACACATTTATGATGTCTATGAGGCCTGAGGTTGTGTTCAAGGTTACTCCCTGCAGCTCCAGGTTCCCATCAAACGGCTCCAGTCTTAAAAGGTGAAATGGGATGTCCTGCCTCACCAATATGGCTAGGCCTCCTCCTCTCACTCCACCNTGCATAAATGTGTAATTTTAATTCTGATAATTTAGAGGAAATCCCATTGCAATTAAACTGAATGACAGCCATCTCTCTTGCTTCACTTTGTTTTCTGGTCAAATATTGATTAATGGAATAGGTAGCCATTACATTAAGGTATTGCACTGCTGGTTGAGTTTTGTGACTTACTGTCTTGTCTTGGCTCTTGTGAGCTTTGGCATTGACATCTGTTTTATTTTCCCCACTGCATACCTCTGGGTCCTCACAGGTGTAGCTTGAGAGAGTCTTGCCTCTAGTGCTGAATCCTTACATTGTGATTCTGCCATGTTCTTACTTGGGATTTGTTCCCTTGGTTTCTGCACCTAGTAATTATTGGTTCTGAATATTCCGTTCCAAAATGGTTGCGGATCATACCTGACAACAGCAATTGGCGCTGGGGGGGCTGTTCTTTTTGCATGTTGGCTAGAATTAGCTCACTAAGTAAGGAAGAAACTTTACTAAGTATTATGTGGGAAACCTCTGCAATCACTGATTCCATTTTGTTTTGTAGTTCCAAGCTTAACCTCTGTATCACTGTAGATCCTATCTCCCTGCCCATTTCCTTCATTTGGTGCTCCAATTTTTTACCCAAAGATGCTACACTTTTTGATAAAATTTCAGCACATTCTGTCGCTGTTGTCAGTTGTGGGGAAGGTTTGTTTGTTGGCTGAGTAATATTATTGCTGGGGGTCCTTTCTTGAACACCACTCAGTTGAAAATGCTCACTTGTGGATGGCAGGTCACTCAAGCCCTGAACTACAGAGCTGTAGAGTGGGCTGCTGGAGGCTGTTGAGGGGAGAACTTCTGCATCTGACCATAGGTAGGATCCACCTGACTGGTGAATATCCACCATGACTTCTTGGACACTTAGGTCATTCTGATTTTTTTGCTGATTCCCTTGAATACTGGGTTGTGATCCCATGATGTTCGAGCTAACTATTGGAACTGTCAAATTTTGTTGTTTCATTAGTTGTGCTTTAGTGACAAGTTCAGTCTGTGTTTTCATCACCTTGTGTTTGGCTGCTTCAAAACCCACTCCAGAGCGCTGCAGATTCTGTATAGCTGCTGCATTTATGATAGCTGGACATTCTTTAGAGCTTGCTATATGGGTCTGATGGCAGTTTGCACATTTCTCTTGTCCTGGTTCGGCAGTGCACTCATCCTTTGTATGTGGGCCAGAGCACACCAGGCAGCGAAGAGGTGAGTTGCAGTTCACTGCTACGTGTCCTAGCCTTTGGCAGCGGTAACAGCGGCGAGGAGGAGCATTGAAAGGGAATACTGCATATCTGGTAAATCCCACGTATATGTGTGAGGGACATTGAGTTCCTGCAAAGCCTAGCTTGACTGCTGATGACTCTTCTTTTATTCCTTCACTGTACTGGGGTAGACGAGCTACAGAGAGCAATTCACTGCTTCCACAATCTGCAGATGCCTTGATATCTTCCACATTTACACTTTGATGTATTCCCTTGATGACCCCCCATGACTGCATCTGGGAAACCGGTTGAGAACAGTTTACAGTCCACTTGCCCAGCCTTTTCACTGCTAAAAGAGATGTCAGTTTTCCAATTGTAGCTTCTTCTAGCTCAAAGGCTACTAGATTACCCCGTTTGTTTACTCGAATGTAACTCTTCTGTATTATTTTAAATGGGGACTCACCAATACCTTTTGCTAATGCCACTGGGTCGGTAGTAAAGGTGCGAGCTTCCATTCCAATTGGGCGCACCATAATCACTTTACTGTCTTCTGATCGCATGGTCTTTGTTACATTGAAGCCCAGATTTGGCTTGAAAGCTCTGCCTTTTTCTCCCTTCTCTTTTCCAGAGTTTGATTGCGCATTAGTGCTAGCATCTGCTCTTTCTAAACTCGCGTTTCTGTTCACCCCTGAAGGGCACAAATTGTCATTGGATCTCTCTTTCACATTACATTCTGCACCGTCTGCACTTGTGTGCATCTTCTTCTTTCCTCCTTCCTGGCTATCACTTTCTTCCACTGGTTTTCCTTTTCTCTTCCGAGAGTTTCTTGTAGTTTTCCATTCACCATCCTGCTCGTCCTCTATAGCACTTTCGTCAATGTCTGATACACAAGCAACCCAATCTAAAAGATCTTCCTCACGTTCTCTTTCCACGTCATGAAGCATGGTAGCATATCCCTCCATCTTTAGCTTTCCCGGTGGCCCACTTGCCTTGAACTACCAGGAAAACGATCACAAAAGTGGAGTTTTGCGGCTGTCTTTATTATTTCTTTATAATTTCCGGCTTTATTCACTTTCCACGCAACTCTTAACAGTAGAATATACTTTATTCAAGTAGCGTTAACGACAACTGGATAGGTCCTTCTCGCACCATGTCAGCCGGTCGACCCACACGCTGGTTTTCGTAAGCGGTGCGTTGTGCCTTCGTCTGTCGTTTTGTTCATTGCCTTTCGGGTGATGAACAAGCGCAGTGCGTTGTCTGTACATACTTTGAGCTTTGTTAGGCAGTCACGTCTGAGCTCTTACAGAGTAACGATAGCTCAACCTGTATTGCTTCCTCTCCGGGAGCGATGAAGCAATGAAGAAAAAAGAAACACATCTTCTTCGTCATATATGTTCCTATAATTAATTATAGGATATCAAAATAATTTTTTTGACCGAAAAATTAAGTGGTCGTTACATCTTTTCTAGATCAAGCAGTCCTTGATCTCAAATGATCCCAATAGAGAAAATTTTCAATGAACAAGTGTTTGATAAATCGAAAAGTACCCCAAATAAATGGAAATACGTATTTTTATCTATGTAAATGGGAATGGGAAATATACATACCATGCATATACATATGATACCATGCTTTGCCGTGTGATATTTATTCCTCTGTTTCAATTATTCCCTACAACAAGGTTCTTCGCAAGTATGTTAACTTGGCTTCAAAATGTGTGACCTATAAAATTTTCAAAGTGAATGAACCGTTGGTACTTGATTTACATGAACATATGTAATATGAACAGCGGAATTATTCATAATCTCAACATTATTGAATCGTTCGAGCTGAGCCTGCGAAAATATTCACATTTCAATGTCCTCAACCGTTGAAGCGATGACTTGATGTTATAATTATGGTGAATAATGAAAATAATTCCGAATAATGGAATACTGTAAACAATGTGACAATATTTCATAACAATCTGTTCAAACACTGCATGAATCTATTTCTCGTCGAACAGTATTTGTTTGATAGAAACTGGTAGCTGCATACTTCAAGTTAGAAATTCTTGTTATTTGTTACAAACTTATGCCTCTTGTTGTAACATGTCGTACGATTCAACCTCACAACCGTACACAAGAGTTGGCTTCATGTTTGTTCAAATGCACAGTTTCACATGAAGCATAATTGGTGCAGTTTTACGCACTTTCAATTATACATGTAACCAGATAATTTGAAGAATGAATATTATTAAAAAGTTGTTAAACAACGACGACTCTTCCATAGCCACTACAAAGCTACAATTCTTTAATATATAGTCACACTTATTTATTCAGTAACCTTGTGTCAAAATAATTTCGAAGTGATAAATATATTACTGGTGAAATCTGTTGCACGTAGTTTTCGATGTACTCACGAGTATAAGCTAAAACGGTTCATTTATTTTTGTTTATTGAAACGAGATAAAATTATTAAAATCAAAAGTTTGATGCAGTACTCTAGTGAAGGTAGAGTCTGCGTTACATCGAGACAGCGAGGAGCTGCACTCGATGCAGCACACACCCAGTTGCAGTCTGCCTGTTTACTCTAGGAGTGTCTCGTAACGCATGATCGGTATATGTACAGTGGGTCTCCGAGATCAAATCATTTTCAAACCATTAAATTTCATAACCATTTGACAAACGATGGCATTTAAACAATGAAATATTCACAAAGGTTTAACTTTTCGCTGTTGACTTTAAATGAAGTGTCAAAATGAAGGAAAAAGGATGACAAATTTTGCGAAAAAGTAAGAGCACACGTAAAGAGTGCGGATACGCACCAGTTTAGCGTCAATGTAAACCAGAAAAGTGACTTTTTTCAAGGCTCTGAAGAAAAGGACGTCTCATTTTTTATATGTTGCTTCTTTTGTCTTCATAAATAAAAAGTAGTGTAATTGATTTCAGGCATTTAACGCAAAAAGTAATGAAACATGGGGAGCCAACGAAGCATGTAAACGTCATTAATCTGTCAACAATTATAAATAAAATGAACGTTGCTGCTCAATTTAATTCAGTATACAATTCATGTATACTTCAATAAAATATTAATGGCAACAAATGTATTTTCGAAATTATAAATTGTGTGAAGTTGACGAATTTTGAGCTTCCTCTCAAAGAGCATGATGAAACCTCAAGCTTCAAAAATTCAGTTGTACAGGATGGCCCTTAAGTAAGGTACCTTTTTAAAATTATTATAGCTATAAAACTAAAAATGGTAAAGAGATTCGGTTAATTCAGAATGAAAGAAGAAATTTCAAAGTTTAATATAAATTTATAAATGAAACAATAAAATACGTTTAACTACGGAATACAACATTTTTTAAATGACCTCCATTATTAGTCAAAGAATGGCGCGCTCTTTCAACGGTGCTGTTCATTACTTTCCTTAATGTCTCTGGTGAAATGTTTGATCTCTTGATTGATGTTTAGTTTCAATTGCTGTAAAGTATCAGGCATTTTAATGTAAACCTTTTCCTTTAAGTATCCCTAGAGAAAGAAATCAGAAGCACTTAGATATGGAGATCGAGGCGGCCACGGTTTATCACCAAAACGAGAAATTATTCTGTTTGGAAAAAGCGCTTTTAAAATTTGCATTGTTCCTTTCACTGTGTGTTCTGTAGCTCCATCTTGTTGGAAAAAGACACTTCTTCGAAGGACTTCTTTCAATACCATCAATATTCCTGTAATTGCTCTGAACTGCAGTAACCGAACAATTACATCACAAATAAAGTTCCACTATTTTTGCTCGTTGTTCCATTGCGTAGCGATTCATTTTGGAGGGTGGATTTTATGATTTTTTGGGCAGTATGTTGCGATTGTCTGTCGACTTGATACGCTGGCAGAAAACTTTGAAATCTTCTCATTCATTTTGAATTAACCAAATCTCTTTATCATTTGCAGTTTTATAGCTTTAATAGTTTTAAAAAGGTACCTTACTTATGGACCACCCTGTACTTTAGAAAGTTTGGGATTTAGTTCATACAGTCTGTAGTGTGGATTCTATCTTAGATGTTGTTTACGGAATGCTGCAGTGCCCAAAGAAACGTTAAAATCGAAACAATCAAACCTTTTAGAATTTATGTTAAAAATTCGCAGAAATAAACTCAAAGAACGATGATTGCTTTAAAAAACGAGATACAAGGGTAGTCCCTTGAGAGGTTCAGAGAAGTTTTCAGAGTGATAAATCGAGCAGCAGAAGTGTTGCCTGCTGTTTGGCTAAAAAGTAGCAAATTTAATTAGTCATCTTACGCATAGGATCCCTGCTCAAATTAACCACGGTTCAGTTGTGTTTAGAGATATTAAAAATGTGGTATCTAAAGTAGGAGAATTATAGACCAATGTATCAATTAAACACTGTTATTTGCACCATGTGAACTTCATTGTTTAACCGGCAACAAAGCAATATATCAATATTCGAATGTTTTCTTACAGCTTATCAGGAATATAAACATTTTTTTTCGAAATTTCCCTCGTTGAATTGTAAGCTTTTTAGAAGATGATAGCTGACACGGTTTCACTATATGATGATAGATTGAGTGTGGCACAATTCTGGATGTATTTAATCCTGGAAATACTGGATCTACTACAGGATGTTTTAAAAAGTCCTGAATGATCCTAAATCCTAAATTTGTGTTTAGATCGGCATTTTTTCAGAGTGCTGCTTCACGTTGACATCGAGTTATCGTTACTTGAGTGTAAAAATGACAATGCAGTTAAGACTGATGCCTTTTTAACAGTTCCTTTGTCTTCAGTACAGAATCTATGAGATAAATGTGATGCTTTCACAATGCATTCTGAACCAAAGAAAAAAATAATATAGTCAAAAAATCGTTGCAGAAGAAATTTGTGATAAAGTTTAATACAGTGTGAAACAAGATTCAGTTCCATGAATAATTTGGAATCTATTCTGTAACCGCTAGTGTTCAATTTTTAAATATATACCACAAAGATTGCAAACGATACACTTAGTATGGAGTTGCAGCCCATCTCATCCTCAAAAAAGATAAATGAATGACTGAAGTCTGTACTGCATTCAAAAGAACATTTGTGCGAAATCGGAAACTTATCGACAAACTATAGATAATAAATGACAATCATCAGCGGTTAACTTTTCAAAACCTGCCAAGAAGCTAAAAATTTTAATAATCTAACTGTTATGAGTAGATGTACATACACCTTTTCTACCTTGAAAAGAATTCAAAAAATTAGCACAGTACGACGGGAAATTAAATCTTGGCTGTTCTAGCAATCTTATCGACTACAAACGTGATCATAGCATAGGTAAAATATCATAATGAAAAGTGGTAAACTATTTTCTAACATTAAAAACCGACGCTCGAATTTAATTTTCAAATAGTAGTAACATCATCACCTGAGCTAGCCACGTCTCCACCAGCAGAACTGTGGTGACCTCTATGGGTATGCATCTGCAAATACCTATCGTCATTAAATTTTGTTCAAATTCAAAGAATGATTCCTTGAATAAAGTTTATATGCTGTTATATGAAGCTTGCAGTCGCGCTGTCCCGTCATTCTATTTTTTGATGAACTACCTCTGTTCCTAACATATTTACGTCCATTAAAAATTCAAAAGAAAGCAAACTTATTCATGTCCCTTTATTTTTACAATTGATAGATTACAGACATTTCGTTGTAGGAAATAACTTATATGTCCATGATATATGTATATGCGGCAACAAAAACTAATCTTATGCCCCTGTCAGTCCGGTACCAAATCGTAACAATCCGTCAAAATTGTTGGACAACAAACCATTTGAGAGCTTTACAATACCGAAGAGATTTCAGCAGTACCCTACGGTGCATTTTCTATGACTGAGTACTAGAAGTCTCCGGTTTACGGCATTTCAACTTACGGCAACGAGCGCTGTAAATCTTACAAATTCATGTTCTGTTTTACAGCCATCCGTTCGTAGCTTCCGAACCGAGCGTAGTACATACTAGTTGTTTTGTTCGCGTGGCTGAATAAATGGTAACGCGGCGCATAAATGAAGAAGATGCTTGTTCGTAACTCGACGACTCCCTGTATCTTGAACTGAACTGTAAAATATGCTTATTTAATTGTATTTTAACAAAAACACAACAAAGCTAGTATAAAAAATTGTTTAGAAATCGTCGTGATGACATTACTTACATGCCTGACACGAAATAGTTTCGGAAATAAGGCAACGTAAAATGCATTCAAAACATATTATGCACGGTGTGCCACAAAAAACTACTGTTAGTATGTTAATAACTTACTAATCAACTGTCTGATTCAAAAGTTCTGGTTCTGGTTCGATGCAAAAATGGTTTTCTGTTAAGATACTAGAAGAATGTCTCCATCAACACAGCTCTTTGGTTGTAGCTACCGAAAACAGAGTAAACAAATTTAACGGGAAAGATTACAAATGATTTCAAAATTCAACGAAGATCCAAAAACAACACGAAAAAATAGAAAAGATGAAGGAAAAAATTAGGAATATATGAATAGAAATGGTCTGAAAGCTGGAAGTAAATAAAATTACACTACTATTTTAATGAGAGAGGACTATTATGGATTTGATAAAGTGTTGTGATAAAAATAGGTATTTTGATTTATCAGAAATTGCTTTTGATTTACTAGCACGTCTGTAGTAGGTAGTGTAAAACAGGATTGTTGTGTTAAAAACATTCGTCTAATATTTTAAGACAAAACAATCTACTGCATCGAACAAAAAAAAACATTTCAATCACAATCGTCAGTGATCCGACTTTCACGCAAATTCTTTTTCTTCGTTTCTCTGGTTAATCGCCCCCGTTTTGAACTTTCATTGTGTTATCCTTCTTCCCCGCAATCGGTGAGTGACTAAAGAGTACTGCATAACAGGAAACTTTGAAAATAGTGTTAACTTATTTTTTGTAATATTTTTTATTCTCAAAAAAATGAAGAAAGTGTATATGCTTTTCCGTCACGCTTGACTTCTTCGACTACGTCTTACACCCGTGTCAGTTCAGCATAGGTGAAGGCACATAGGAACAAACATGCATGAATTCAGCATAGAATCAAAGAGACATACATAAATAGACAGACCGTTAGCTAGTTAGAAGTTTATCCTGTACAGCAATGGTAGGTAGAATATACGTAGTTCCATTTATTTCGTTCCTACCTGATCGGTGTGTACTGTCACAAGCAAGCCGGTCGGTTAGTTTGAGTTAAGATTATAGAATAGAATAGAATAGAATGAGGCTATAGGAACGAACCTTCTGGCCCATTCTTGGGTCGGATAATTACTTCGATAATTATTCGGTTGTTTTACCCAAGTCCCATGCCGTATTTCTAGCCGCGTCAACCATGTCGGCAGCGGGATTCAAACCCGGGTCTTTCCGCTCGCAAGCAGATTCGCTCACCAGTCGACCAAGCTGGTGATGACTTTAAATAGAGTTCATTATTAACTGTAGGTTATTATAAATTGTAAGATAACGGAGAAAAAATTATAAAGATAGATTATTAATTTATTTATTAAGTAACGGTTAAGCAAGTTTCCTGAAGTTTCCTGAGGCCATTTCCTGAAAGAACCTTAGGGCAGTAAATTTTGCTCTTACAGTAATGAGTTACCAAGTTTTTAACACTAACGACGGGTTTAGTAGTTTACAGGACACCCTATACAAAGATAGCATAGACGCAATGACTCTCTTATTGTGGGTATGCTAGAAAATATTAAACTATTTTGACGATAATTACAAAACAGTAACAATGACTATTATAACCAAATTTAAAAACAACAAACAAAAAAATCTAAATTATTTTTGTTAACATTGTGTGAAAGAAATAAAAATTGAGCATTATAAACAAAATATTGAGAACGAGGTCAATATTGGGACATGGACATTAAACAATGAAGCAGAACACAAATGGGTAAATTGAAGGCGTCTGTTATAAAGTGCGTCGAAAATAGCAGTCCAGGAAACACGGCTAGCAAGTCTGGGCTCTGCTATCATTGACTGTTGTAAACACATGGCTGCGCAAAAACTACCACACTTGAAGAAGTGATTTAGAACGTATCATTCAAGATAAGGCTGCATTGTAGAAAACCGTTGTTTCAATACAAAATATTCGGTATCAGTTGTCTCTTTCTTACAGTAGAATATTTTCATTAGAGAATCGAAGGGAAACATGATTTGCTGCTCCTGACATATTGTTTAGTAAAGAAAAATTTAAAATTTAAGAAAAATTAGGTACAGTACTAACTATAATGAATGCCATAAAATATCACGAAATGATTGAAAATTGTCTAAATGACCAAAGATGAAATAACATAAAATAAAATAGAACAATAATACTGAATTTTGGGACCTTATGCGTCCGTGTTGACACCATCGATTAGTTGATGAGGACGGAACGCTTGTAGTTTCTTAGCGTCACTAATACAGCCTTAAAGCATGTTCACAACAGTTAATTTATTGTTTTTTCGCTGCAGAAGTTACTCGATCAGAAGCTCTAAAACTGTCTTTAAGAAGTACAATAGCACGCGAGCGTTTACCAGTGATCTGTATTGGTCAATTTGCTTCCAAGTTAACAATAATAAATGATTTTTTTTCGAAGCGTGGTAGTAATGTTCAATTATTTTCATATGTGAATTGCCATGTCATCAGCAAATTTACTTTATGGACCATAGATAATTGCAAACTGGGTTAGCTCATTTTCATCCAGTGCTTCCTCGCTGCGGATTCTTACATTTCTTGGTGGTTCACCTCTGCAGCACCTCAGAGCGGATCCTTCTCATGCAACTTAAACTGCTCAAGAAAGAAGTCAACATGCTGGGTTATCCAATCGAAACTTCAAACTTCATTCCTTGCAGAGTTTAGTGCACACTCTTGCATTTTCAAACCACATAGCTCACACATTCATTTCCTTTCTCTTTCCATCCATACCTTGTATGGATGAATGTCATAAACCTTCTTCGCACTTAAGACTTCATTCTTTTCTTAACAAAACTTTGATTAAAAAATTTCATTTTCTCCATATGCTCAAAGAAGCATATCATCACTTGCCAGAAAAAGTTCATGAGGTTTCTAAATTATGAACAAATCTAATAAAACAAAGGGAAAACTATTTTATTCGTGAATATGGTTTTACTCATATATGAGATCTTTTTGCTATTATATATAAGTTCAAGGATATCCCTTTCATAAAATTGTAGGTTTCGATGCAAAAAATTAGTAGTTCCAATTCCATCTCTTCATAACTATGCATCATTTTTTGACATGAAGTTGACCAAATATGAAATATGCAGTATTCAGGAGAGAGCGTAGAAAAATATGAATGATGGGAAATAAGCTCTCAACCAAGGTCAATAGCCTGCTGTTTTGCGTCTTCGAGCTGAAGGACAATAATGCCTTACGATTCACTAGCGTAGGAAATTTTCAATTTATTTATTCTGAGACTACTGGCAGTTCAGAAGCGATACCTTCAAGTGGTTATTGTCCCTAATGATAGCAACTTTGTTTTAGTTTCCCTAACCACTCCTCTCCAAAAATAAAATAGAATAATAAAATGCACATACAAAATTTATTTTTATTGACTTGAAGAGCATGCATTTCAAGTCTTCTTTCAACACTTTTCATGTGATTTCTATATTAACCAAGGCCTCCGCCTTTCGACATTTAATTAGAACACATCAATAGTTCGAGTTAGCCAGTAAAATTCAGGGGTGAAAATGTAAATTTCAGTGCACATGTATAATAAACTTAGCGTATATAAAACAATATACAGCTTTATACTGCACATATTTGGACTCAACAGAGCTATTTAGAAGAGACTGATTTAAAAACAATACGGATTTACTCTTTGTCTTACAAATCATTCGTACAAGACTACAAATTTCAGAAGGCTCATAGATGAAAGCAAACCGTTGCAACACATATGTATTTTTAATAGTGTTTTTTTTTCAAGGAATCTACAAGTGCATCACAAAACAGAACTGAAAAGTGGGAAAGAGCTAGTTTTGTATGTTTTTATATTAATTCAAACGTAATCCCAAAGACAGACAATACCTGTAATGTTATTCGAGCTACATTGAATCTATCAAATTAGTTTCTTTTTAAGTTTCGAAGGAGAAGTGTTCAAATGAAAACAATCTATTGCTACAATTTTTTGATTTAGAAAACAAATGCCCGGTAGTTCCTCAAGAATTTTAGACGAATGCCACGAGTTTTTTGACAAAAAAGAGTGAATAAAAGCCAGACATCCAGTGATCTCGACAGTGAAATTTTAGAGGCTGGTTAACATTGAACGACTTGAATTCCGGCCGAACTTTGTACGTTTCAAACACAAAACATGAATCATTAAATTTCTCACAGATTGTATTCCAAAATGGTAGTATGGCCGAGAGTGTCAGACGGTACGTATTAAATCAATTAAACCACCCTGCACTTAAACACCTGAGTTGCTTGCTACGGCACGACTGTAGTTTCGTAGAGTATTAAAAAAAGCAGAATTACAATAGTTCATTTATATTCGTATTAAACATACGAGAGATATGCATTAATTTTTATTTTTCTATTCAAAAGAGCCTGCGAAGCATTTTTTTCCTCTATCTCTCTTTCCGTGATCTTCAAAATAGAATTTTCATTTTTTTCTGGGTATAAAAAGCCATCTCTAATGAGAGTCATGTATCCATAATTATAAAATTTGATATGAGCGCCTTGCAAATTTCAGAAGAATGTGATAGATTCTCCAACAAGTGTACCCATTCATAGACTCTTAATGACCTGCTTCATTGCTTTGGCTCATATTCAGTAACCATGCTACATTTATTACGAAAAACTATTCCTTAAAGCAAATCTTTCACTTTAATTAACCTTGATCACTGTGTTTGCTTAATCGGTTGTCCTCTTATAAAGATGCAGATACTCCTATTCACTCAAAAAAAGAAAGTCTTAGTCTCGTTTTGTGGAGTTTGAAATGGTCATCTTAGAAATTTATGTTACTCCAACCACTCTAGTAGATCCATTGTAATAAAAATATTATTTCCCAATATTATATGCTGCAAGATTTAAGTTTCGATATCATGAAGGGGATGAAAAAAGAAGTTTCCTTGTTTCTACCCTACTTATGATGCAGCTATAGACATGCGAACACGGCAAAACTTCGAAACAGATCCAGAGAGAAGTAGAAAATTGGTTCTAGTATGAAACAGCAAACGGTAATTTCGCAAAAGCAAACCATGATCTATGAGCAGCCTGAAAATTTCTGTCGTGTGCAAGTGTAATGTAAGGCTTGAGAAGAAAATTTCCTCGTATAGAATTTATTTACTTCAGAAAGCAAACACAACGGTCAGTTGAGGAGTTCGAAGACTGTAAACGAACACAAACTGAACAGAAGGCGCTTGAAGGTCACATTGAGGAGTAAAAACTTGAATCGTCGCAAGAAACATGCGAGGTTCACTTGATCCAATAGTTAAGCTCAGAGATTATTTTACTGTTTTTGTGTGACCACATGCCACTTGAAGATGAAAGAAATGTTATTCACTGAAGGCTAAATCTATCTAAAAATTTACGCCCTCAATAAAGAAACATATGATCGATTGCAGACTTCAGCTTACATATGCTCATTGAGGCAGTCAAGTTGAAAATATTAATTGAAATACAGTGTTGAAATTTTTAGTGTAACTGATTTTAATTGAGGTGTGATGTCTATAGGAGTAGTTCTGTTCTGCTGGGCATCTACGCTGATGCTTCTAATTACTGACTGAACACGTATTTGAGGCACGACTATATGAAATAGAACACTGAGAGTAATTATGACTTCGTAAGTAGAGCACTGAGAGTTGTTACGACTTCAAATGAAATAGAGCACTGAGGGTCTTATATGCTTTGTGTATAATAAAGGATAGTATAGCGTAGCGAGTAAATGAATGTAAGCAGGTTCATGTGCTCCAGTACGAAGGCTTAAGTACGAAGACTCAAGATCAGAGAAGGAAATTTATAATTTTGAAAAAATAAAATATTTGATGGTCAGATACAGTGTTCACCAGAATTGTACAAGTCATTACAAAAATCTCTGTTATATCATGATGTACTGAAATCAATACATTAAATCTAGCACATTATTTTCTTCATTTCTTTTTCAATGTCTAAACAGACGAGAAGGAGGCGTCGTTTCAGTATCAAGAGAACCTGGCTGCACTACTGTGAGTTGTAAAAACTCCTAATCTCCTGGTATTGCACCTGAAACCTTGTGAAAATATCTACTGAAAATCCCCGACAATTCCTTCAACTATGGTGCTTCAACTTCTTATGAGAGATGGAAACGCGTGTCTCAACCTGAAATAAATGAAGTTTTTAACTTTAGTCACAAATTTTTGATACAATGAGTTTTAACTTTCAAATGAATAAGTATTTTTTCGTCCGTGACGTACGAGTATATCGACAAAGTCAAATCAATGATAGATTAAAGTTATATTCCCCATTGAGTGTATTAAACTTGATGGATTTAATTACTTGATATATAATTTAATTCATATTACGCAATTTGGACCCAACTCACACGTTCAATGCACAAACGAACATTGAATCATAATGAGAGTCATTACGAAAATATATTTCTTAAATTTTTTGGACATTTTCGAAATGTACCACCTTGTCATTGGGAAAATTTAAAATAAATACTTAGAAAAAGTGACCTGTAAATTATCTCACCTATTTATGTTCAACTTGTCATCCCACTAATCGATCCCGTAGACCTAACACAAGTAAAGGGTAAATATGATCACGTAGGCTTAAAACTAATTAAAGGCTAAGATGAATCGGTAGGCTTAGCACTAGTACAGGGTAAATATAATCATATAGACTTACAACTAATTAAAGACAAATATGAACCAGTAGGCCTAGCGCTATTATAGGATGAAGATGATTATGTAAGCTTAGAACTAATCATGGGCGAATAAGAACCTATGTAAATTTATGGTATGGTAGGTAGTGGTGGTGGGATTTCAGCTACCAAACTTTACTGTATTGTTTTTCTATGATTTTATTTTGCTTTGCCTGTGTGACCTGAATGAGGGAAATGAGAGGACTTCTGAATGCGAGTTAGCTTTATTTCAGTAAGGTGGCACGTTAAACGATTTAGATGATGTTGAGCAGCGTTGAGCCCGTCTGAAGCTTCCATGAGGTAAGGATGGCACGGTCCGGGACAGGCATAGCCCAGAGCCAAAGACTACTATGACCAGGACGTGCACCGACATGTAGCTGACTACGGTAGCGGAGGCCAGTTTACTAACCTCAGTTAACCTCCATCTATCATAGTGCGAACATTGTCGTAGTTGTCTCTCGGTTTGAATCGGACATTGTTGTTTGTTTCGAGGCACATTGCTCCATTTCTAAGTGGATACTGTTTGTTTACAAAGTTTATTACTTATTATATGTATTAAAAATGCCGAACAAGTGTGGGGTTGTGTGAACAAGTGAAATCCCTCCCAGTATCTTCAATGTGCCTGCTTTATGTCTGCCATCTCCAAAACCTGCATCTCCCCCGGCAAAAGTGGAAGACCAACAACTGAGGTATTTTCTTCAGAAGAATAAGATTACTTCATTTGATGCTTTCAAACGTGAACGTAACATGCAGAAGCCGTACAAAAACTTTTATTATTTCAAGGTCGAAAGAGAGGCTTGTGTGTTTGTTCATGACCGACAACTTCAGTGAGTGCAGCCTGTCTGTGATTGTCGAAAACAAGCCCACTTTGTGTTCCCCACTAACGCTCAGTGCGTTCAAGAACGGCATTAGTGTACCACCGTTTAAGATACTTCATTCCAACAATGGTTTGAGATCGTATACGCAGTCCGACGAAACTGTGCGCTTGGCAATGAACTATGTATGACATCCCGTGTGACAAAACGATCCAAAATGTTGTCACCCTTCAAACTCACACGTCAGCCTATGTCGACACCGAGAAGGAGAAGAAGTTGGTATTTTTGACGTCAGTTGGGATTAGTTTTCCATGAATGATTATTGTTTTGCTCTTCAATCATACTCGAAGTGTAATTATGAACAGCTCAGAGACTTTTTGGTGCTGCCATGCAAACGCAAGCTGCAGTACATCACTTCATATATTGACAAGGACCAGGTGCTGAGGGAAACATTTGAAAAAGTCCAGACACTGCAACAGAAGAATGTGTTTCTCTTGGTAGATGAAGTACAGATTCGCCCAACTGTTTCAATTTCTGGTGGGTTGCTGAGTGACATGGCCGATAACATGAGTATTCTGAGTATTCTGACGACTACACTCACTCAATTTGCTGTCAACCCCTCAAATTTGCTGTCATCCCCTCAGAGAAAGACTAGCAGAAGAATGCAATCCTTCAGACCTCTGTTAAGATGGCCCAGTTGGCTGACTAATCGCTGCAGTTTGGTAGGTATTTTGCTTCTATGTCTGTTTGTTTATATGCGTGAATGTTTGTATGTTTGGTTGTTTGCATTGGAAAAGGTTTAACTATAATCAACTTTTAAAGTCTAAAACTGCAGCAACTCGGCTTTCTATAAAGTGGCCACTATGCTCATACAATAATACATGTTAAGTCCGGTTAAAATTGGTATTTCAAAGCATTACAGTGCTTTAAACCATTTAAAATTCACTGTAAAACCTTATTATCCCTTCTATTACTTGAAAGAATTAATTTTTGATCAATTTGTCCGATAGAAAATGTTATGTTACCAAGAATGCAATGCCTCCGCTACCGTAGTCAGCTACATGGCGATGCACGTCCTGGTTATAGTAGTCCTTGCTAGAGCGTAAGTGACGGTAATTGGTGTACTCCACATGTACGGCACGAGTACAGCAAGTAGTTAGCTTGAATGCAGGATGTCGTGTGCAATAAGTAGTATGTAGGCAGTGAATTTATATAGATCGTGAGGGTGTGAGGATGTCAAATACAAGCAGCATATCACTTGCAGTGAGTAGATATTGGCATATCACATACAGTGAGTTTTATACTGCAGTGATGGTAATACGTATGTAAGTTTCTTGCAGTGATTTTCTGGTGAAGAAACAGTGTGCATTTACTCAGCAGTGAATCACCAGCTTGGTCGACTGGTGAGCCAATCTGCTTGCGAGCGGAAAGACCCGGGTTCGAATCCCGCTGCTGACATGGTTGAGGCGGCTAGAAATACGGCATGGGACTTGGGTAAACAACCGAATAATCATCGAAGTAATTATCCCACCCAAGAATGGGCCCGAAGGTTCGTTCCTATAGCCTCATTCTATTCTAATTGTTGTGAGATGCTAGCAGTGGGTTGTATTCTCAGTAAGCAGTTCGAATACAGTAAGTGGAATATGGTAAATATTTATTTTGCAGAGTAAATCTTTTGCAATGTAAATCCTTTGCAATTTGCAGTGAGCAGGGGCGGATGACTCCTCCCCGAAGGCTAAGGAATTCTATATAACACGTCATATGTTTAAGTTTGGGACTGAGGCTTTCGAGCTGGGAGAAACCCACTTCAATAATATGCGTGAAATGTTACCACAACGTCAAGCTTTAATTGAGAATACTTGATGGCTATTGTTACTTAATATAAAAATTACTACAATAATTTGCTCTTAATATACATGTTTTAATTGTAAGGAGTTAGTAAAAATTACTTGTAGTTTAGTCGTATCTTTAGTGGTAAAAATGAAGGTTATTTTAATACTGGTAAATTCAGGACATTTAAGGGGGTACGTAGATCATGCTACACCTAAAGGTCTGACACTATTCAAGGGTGAATATGAATCTGTAGGCCTAACACTAGTTAATGGTGAATATGAAATATACTTGAGAGAAAATTCAAATGCATGTGACCTCTCACCTGAGTGGTGTACAGTAGGACTTGTACTATGTCAGTGGGGTTCAAGCATATATTAGTCAAACGTAACGTGTCTCTGGCACTCAAACTTCAAGTGCTAACAAATATGTTCTTTGACGGGATAAACTCTTCGAATTTTTCATCCTGTTTTTCAGGTAAATTATAAAACTGAAAATTGGACCAAAAATCCTTTTTTGCGTCGTAGGGGCATTTTGCTTGCCTGTTGCAATGACGAAATGAATAAATTCACTTGAAGTTAATGGTGTAACTGAAGCAATTTATTTTGTTTTCAACTTACCAGCACACAACTCGAGTTACGGTTGTTCAAGTTAAGTGTCTACGGTCTCGATCTAAAGCATGAATTGAGTTTCGATTAAGAACAATTTTTAATTTCAAGAGCCCATGAATCATCCTCACCAAAATGCTTCGTAATCTTAAATTGAGAGTTAACTTTCAAACGAAATGTAGTACTCCAAAATTGTATCACAATTTAACTTCTTAGTAATATCCCATAAAATATTTTCTACAATTTCTTTCATCAGTTCCAAATTCTTTGTTATAGAAAATGGTGTGATGAATGCTTTATAACTACCATGAAAGTAAAATGTACACAGCATTCTTCTCATATATTATGCTTAGGCCGGATATACTGTAGAATTCAAGCTCTTTCAATAACTGAAACAAATAAACTTTTACATGACGTATCACAACCTATTTATGCTTGTGACTTGTGTACATATTTTATGAAAAAAATTATAATTTATCTTCATATCAGTCATAACTAGTTAGATACCACGTATGCAGGAGTAATAAAACGTGTACCTGCAGTTTGCTTAATTTAAACTTTTTCTTTGTTCGCAACAAACAGAAATTAACATAATGTAATTAGATGCACAATTCAAGAAGTTCACCCTAAGTTGGATACGGACCGTTAGTCAGTCATACGAAGTCTAACTTCGACTCCGTCCGATGTACATAGTTCAAAGGTCGGATTTATTTACGTGACGTCAACCCGTCAAGCACTCGTGTAGCAAAATCAAGTTGCAGTTGTTGTTTGTATGACCAGTCATCACTAGTTCATCAGATGCCTCTGACTAACAGAGGAGATGAGCCACCACAGGATGCTGCACGTGCCTGCCTTGTCAGGTGACTCAGGTCTGCGTAGTGATGTCTGCTGAACTCGAGACGGTAAACGTCCGTCGGGCGCTGAGTTTGTCTGGTTCTTCATTTTGAAAAAATATTGCTAGTCCTCCGTGTTATTTAACTAACATCTACGTAAGGGTCAAGCACCATTGAAAAAATACCTTCTTGAATCAACGTGCACTTCAAAGCTCCAAACGTTTTGAAGCAACTCACGAACGCGTCAGTTCTTTCATTCAGTTGTGGTGCATAATTTTTGAAGAGTGCAGACCCCTAAAATAGCAAATTGACTGTATGGAATGTTGATGAACGCACTTAAATTTCACAGAATTGGAAAATGTTGTTAGGCCATGGAGAAAATAAGTTAACTTCCCGGCCACGCAGAAGTGGAGGCAGGTTATGCGGAGGAGCACCCTAGGGACACCAAGCAGTAGGAATAACTGATGTTTGTTGGAAATAATGTTAATTCCGATAGTGTTGCCTGCATAATGCCAGCCGTCTCTGCCTTAATGATTATAATAATAGAACAAATACGAGGCTGGATTTCCTAGCTGTTGCACGAGTTTGTAGAAATGTCTGCAGGTGCTCTGTATAACGTTCAATTGCATTACTATTAAACGTCATTCTGTATTTCAATTAAAGTTTTCACTGTCTAATAATGTGTGCACAATAATTGGTCAAATAGAAATACTCGTACAACTATATTTATTAAGATGGAAAATTGAAGTAAATTCAGTGTAAATTTGATAAAACCCAAATATACGTAAAAATTAAGAGATATATGTACAAGTGTACAGAAATACATATTTGTGGAAAGAAAAAACGCTTTTTATTCACTTTATGAGCAGTTTCTAACCAATCCTCACTTTCCATTTACTTTTCAAGATGGAGAATGACCATTGTTCTAAAGCATCCTAACCTACATGAGCCTTCATTTAAATAAAGTGCAGTTGTCGTAGCATATTCAGCTTCTCATCGTTTGATTAATAGTAATGGTTATTGTAATGTCATACCAACCTTAACTCACAGAACAGCTCAAATGGTGGCGAGGGATCGAGTACGAGTTCGTCAAACAGAAATGCAACCAGACACCCCATCGTGTGACCATCTTGGTCCGTTTACTTTGAGACGATACATTTCTTCCCATATCATCAGAGATACGCCTGCTCTTACAACTGCATTAGTAAAGAGAATTACAAATTAGCAGGGTACAGTGCAAACAGGTATGAACTAATTTTGAATTAATTATTTGCCATTTGATATAAACATCTTCATTGCAAAGCAGTCAATTGAAAAATTAAAGGAAGCGTTTGAAACTGATTATGTGAAATATTCATCAATTTATTCATATCGTGGACAGTAAAATGGTTGTCAAATTTTTTATTTTATGTCGGTCAAATTTTTTATTTTATGTCGGTCAAATTTTTTAGGCCTTCAATGACCTTATTTTCAACACTGCAGAATGCCTCACACAAAATAGAAGATTTGGTACAGCTTATTAAATTGTTGGAAAGAAACAGTTGTTAATAAAAAATATTGGTAAATTAATTTTCAATTTTCAAGTCCAAGAT
>VCRD01000883.1:136144-147534 GCA_006783055.1 Trinorchestia longiramus
GGCTTGCAATTCCTTTGGAAACAATTCACAAGTTGTATGAATCAATACCTAGGAGAATTGAAGCTGTAATTGCCGCAAAAGGCGGACCTACACCATATTAAATTATAATTTGTTGATTTTTGAAGGTGTTTCCATTATTTTGTCCACCACCTGTATGTCGGTCAAATTTTTTAGGCCTTCAATGACCTTATTTTCAACACTGCAGAATGCCTCACACAAAATAGAAGATTTGGTACAGCTTATTAAATTGTTGGAAAGAAACAGTTGTTAATAAAAAATATTGGTAAATTAATTTTCAATTTTCAAGTCCAAGATATTTGAAAAAAACTGTAAATTTTTTCAGTCTTTGAGTTGGTTGTTTTTCTTGAAGAGAAAAATCACTTTGTGTTGAAAATTTGACTACTGCTACATCATCTAATTAAAGAAAAAGGAATTAGAAAATCTATACGTCAGTTACTTGCTGTCGTTCATTAGAATGGTCAAAAAAGGCAAAACGGCATACATTGTAAAATACGTATGTAAAATACATCATCTGACTCTAAAAGTTCCAGGTTTTTAGTGGGGCACCCTGTAGTTTAGGTTTCTTTAGAATAAATTCAAAGAAAAACAAAGGTTCAAACTGTAAGCAGTATAGAAAAACGCAGATAGGATGTGTTATGTTTTGTTTAGTAATGTCTATTTATAGCGTACATATCCACAGCACAAAATTGATCTGTATGCGCACACTTTCATACAAACTCCTTCTTTCGTTCACATCATGGCCCCTTCTGTTAGATCTTCCTTCAACTCTTTGCCAAGACTGGTATCTCTTTTCGACCTTAAGACCCGGTCACTCTTTCATCAATTCTTGCTCAGATAACACCCCATCACTTTACGATTGACTAGCATAAATTCTTAATTTTTTTATTGCTTATCATTAGAAATTTAGTCATCAATATCTGCAACATCTGAGGAAGACACTGACTAAAACCTACGGCATCTATATCTTTCACAATTTCTATAAGTACTTCTTTTTCATAACCTTCAAATATGTACCTAACAAACGAAATCTATTTCTATTCAAGGACGAACAATTTCTTTGGGCGAATAATGCTTCCGGAACTCTCTCATGGTTCTCGATATAATTGCTTTTAGGACACAAAAGAGTCCAGTTGTTTTTGTGGCGGAAGCTCCCGCTTTAACTTGTTTTTCCTAAAGGTCAAGATAGGTGTATTGCCATAAACGAGTAATTTAAAAATATTTAAACATAAATACGAGCAATGTTGTTAATCTAAAACTGAAGTTATATATGGTGCCAAGAGAACTTGTTTAATCTCTCCTTTAAAATCTGTGACCTCACTCACGCATATTGGCTGAATTTATGTCTCATTCACAAAAACTTATTTCTAATTTTTGATTATCTGAATCATTTCCTGAAAGAAATTAAATAATGTTTATGCGATCTACTCACTAAAAAATGCACATAAACCAAATTAGAATCTACTTAATGTTGTACAGGTATCCAATAAAATATTTAGCGCACAGGTGTTGTACTACATATTTTGTTCAATGTTTTTACCCAACTAATTCATTGGTGTACGCGGTGTTGTAGAGCGTAACAAAGTTTCTGCTGACATGCTCGAGTACACAGTCGTACGCTCACTCACCCACCTTTTAAGTTATCATCAATGAATTGAAGCAATCATGAATTTTCCAACGTTCATGAATTGGTCGCTATCACCCTGTAAGAAACACTACTACATGCGCTCATCAGAGAAGTTATTTTCGAAACAAGTATTCCAAAGGTAGCGCTTCATTCTGGAGCTGCGGAAAAGGGATGAAAACAAAAGAAGGAGTAATGACTTTAACCTAAAAAGTCTCAGCTAAATTTTTGGATTTAAAACCTGCCGAGCATGTGCTTTCTCATCCTAAAACTATAGTACTGAGATCTGTTAATGGAATTGGTGCCTGTAAGATTGTCATTTTCTATTCACTTGTTTTTTCTCTCCTACAGGGGAGCAGGGGATTGGAGTAGTGATAGCAATAAACGGTTACTGGTAGGAATACTAGTAGTTTCTGGACCTGCCCCACTCCTCCTCCTTTCCTCCTACTTATGAGTCTGTTTTTTCTCTCATAAAACTTTCTCATAAGCACAAGAATGGATTACTTGGCACATTTTAGCCTATTCTATGTTAGGGAATACAATGCAGCAATGCTGTATCACTAATTCCTTCTCTTTTTAGGTTTAGCAACTAGTGTCTTGGAACCTTTTTGGGTCCACTTTTGCATTATAGTTTAGCATGCTTGATTTTCGTGTTTCCTTTTTTATTTTTGTCTCAGATGAGTTGCCAATGTACATTTCGAATGATTTTCCTACACTGAAATAGATTTTCATAGAGAAAAAATGGGTTCGATAAAGACTTGGTTTGCGTCCTATATACATAATATAATCTAACCAAGCATAACCCAAGTGTCACCTAAACCGGCCTCGTTCGATTTCCTGAGAAATTAAAGGAGAATGCAGTCGATAGTAACTGTGGCCGATATACCGTGAGCAATCACTTGGATTCCTCGATTTTCTCAATTTCCACGCACGAGTATTGATTTTCATAAAATGCTGACAATAACAGATATGAACTCGGTCAAGTGATTTCGTTCCCGTGCTTAAGTTATCTACCTTATATAATTTCAACAAGAACAATCCAAGCTCCACCTATTTCGGGTTCGTCTGATCGCCTGAAAAATAGAGAAAAACACATTCCTGAAGTATTTCTGTCATATCACAACGGCATAGCTAAACACATCAAAACGTTCATACCTAAAAATGTTGCATACAATATGTAACGTTAGATTCTAAAATACTTTATCGTTAGCATCCTTGAATGATAGAAATACATTGGGTGATTATACCACAAACGCGGTTATGTTTTTACAAGAAGTTAATTACATGTACGACCACGAATAATGTTATTGTAACTGATGGTATGGCAAATGTAAAAATAAAATATCTGTAATACAAAACAAAAATAGAACGCGCTTTGTAAGTCAGTTTATAACACATTTAAGTCGTTTTACTTAAAACTGATTGGAAGCACTCAAAAACTACAGTAAATCATTTATTTTGAAACAATCTGTATTAGGATAGTCACAAAAAATCGGTATTGAAATTTTTAGGGGACTCCCCTAAAAATTGTCAATTGGCTAGGGTCTAGATAAGAGGTCGACAGCCTTTGGGGAAGAAGGACCAAACATTTATGTAGTGTCTCTAATAAGGGTCACGTTATCAAATATAATGTAAATATATTTCTGGAGGTTCAAAGAAGGACAAGAAAATTGTTTCAATTTTATTTGAGCATGAACAATAGAAAGTTCCAATCATTTGCTACAAGTTACAAAAGCATAAAGCTTACAAACAGTAAGAGAGAGCAAATTATTTAATGAGAAGTTTGGTTCTGCTTATTGTGCGATAGTCTCCCTACATCAGGTGAACTATTCGCACTTGTAGATGACAAGAGTAGAGCATCATCCAAGTGACCGTCCCTAAACCTTGCTCTTAATTGACTTTTAGTATATTTCATTATGGAAGAAGCTGTTCACAAGCAATCGTACTTCCAAATTATGATGTCATCAGTTTTGCGTAAGTCAAGATGTTTTCATACTTCAATCTTGTCGACAAATATTTTTTGTAGCAGTTAGCTGTAGATTCCAAATGAAATTATGATTTCAATGATTCAACTTATTGAAAATCAATTAGCCTGAACTGATATTCTTCCCCAACGTGTTGCACTTCTGTTTCGTAAGTAGTATTAAGTAACCTCAATTAATTTTCATTTCGCCAAAAGTTAGCAAAACGGATGGAGAAATCGCTTTAATAATCATTAACAATCTCACAAAAAATGTTAATAATGTCTGATATTATATTTCTCTTGCAGTGTTGAAGATCTGAATAAATAATGTATTTTGTTTTGAGACTGTGATCCCTGCAGTTGCAGTTGTTTTATAAGCAATAATATGACCTAGCATCTCAAATACAAGCTTGTTCTTCCTCTACACTTCGAGTTTCAAAGTGTTCATATGAGTTGTGATGTCTACTAAATAAGCTAACTTAACAATCCCCTGTGGATCCTCACAGTTGAAATCCACAGTCTAAATCTTTACTCTTTAAAAACATGGAAACCTCTTCTCTCATTACATACATTCCTTCCAGCCCTATTCTGCAGCTAAGTCAGTAAAATCAGCAAGATCGCCATACTCTGGTTCTATTTATTTTAGAAATGATTAGAAATGACAATCATTTACCCCTCTTGATAGTATGTAATCCACTGTTTTCACAATCACTGACTTAATTTCCATAAAATTTAAATATTTCGCACATACTACTTCCTGATGACACAATGATATTTGAAGAGTTTTTCTAAATACGGATGTGTTCATAGAGCAATGCAACAAACCCTATTTCCTCTCCAACCATTGCTTGTGTTCCATCTCTGACTACTTCAAAAAGCTTTGATAACTCAAGATTGATTTCAGTAATCCATTTAACAATGTTTTCAAGCATATTTGGTCCGTTACTAGCGTCCTTCATAGGACTCACTCATACAAATTCATCCAAGATATTAAATGTTGGTGTTACACCCCTCACAAGCACTGTAATTTGACAAGTATCCTTGAAATCCATGCTCTCAACGATAGCAATAGAATAATACTCGGGATTATTCAAAATGCCCTTCAAGCCACTTCGTACATTTCTGCTAGTTCTCCAATTCGTCTTCTTACTATGCTTGCCTAAGAAAATACTTTTTCTGGACAAGCTACATCAACTACCTGCAACAATGATTCTCTGAAGAGTTCGCCATCAGTAGAAGGTCTCATTCTCTTTGCAGTTGGATTTAAAACCTTATTCGGTCACTTCCCTTAACTTTTCGGATGAAAAATGACGACTGAAAAATGACGACTAAAAAATTCTCAGCTGTGCAACTTCACGTCCTCGAGCTTTTCACATGAAGCTGACATATCAGGTCGTATCGAAAGCTCTGTTCGTTTTTCGAGTCCAATTTAAAGGCATCATTACAGCAATATAATATATAAATGACGTATGTGTAGCAATCTAAATCGCTGAAGTAATATTTCTTTTTTTAGATTTTTTAAAATTATGATAATAAATAACTATTGTTGGCCAAATGTACATTCCAAGTAAAAGTACATTAGGCATATTTTACTGCATGAATTTCAGAAAGGTAATACAACAATTTCAGCATGAAGACCTTTCAAAGACACTTATAGAAATGATGTGGTAAATAAAAAACCTGTAGAAGATGATTTTCACGTTCAAAATGAATGACTTCAGTTTAAAGGATGAACCAAGAAAAGGACGCTCCAAAGGACTCAATTTTGAGGAATTGCTGGCTGTCATTGATGAAAACCCTACCAGTACAACTAGAGAACTGAGCCAGCAGCTTAGATCTTATCATTTTGCTATACATGGTCACCTGCGTCACATTAAACTCTTTACCGAGTTCTCTAGTTATACTGGTAGGGTTTTCATTAACGAAAGCCTGCAATTCCTCAGAATTTGGAGCGTTCTTTTCTTGGTTCGTCCTTCAGACTGAAGTCATCCTTTTTAAAACGCGATTACCATATTCTACTGGTCTTTTTATCCACTACATCATTTCCATAAGTAACTTTGAAAGGTCTTCCTGCTGAAATTGTTGTATTGCCCTTCTGAAATTCATACAGTAAAATATGCCTAATGTACTTTTACCTGGAATGTACATTTGGCCAACAATAGTTACTTATTATCATAATTTAAAAAAATCTAAAAGAAGAAACATTACTTCAGCTATTTAGACTGCTACACATAGGTCATTTATAAATTAAATTGATGTAATGATGCCCCTAACTTGGACTCAAAAAACGGACAGAACTTTCGATACAACCTGAGACTTATTATGATGCAATTCACAGTGTTGTTTAACATATGAAACTTTCTCCACGACAATAGTTTTTTGATAAATTATGCACAGGTACTTCCCGTTGTCATAAATAAAAAATAACTCCGAATACATGTTTTGTAGTCGGCCTTTCAAATTCACTTTCCTCTTTTTAGTTTGCATAGCCTTGTTTTCCCTCTGACAAAAAGTTTCTGGAAAAGAAAGAGAAAGAATTGACAATTGACATGGAAAAAATAATGATACAGAATTAAAATAAATCTAAATCTGTGAATGACTTTGATTGTTTAACACTGTCATAAAATTGGTATAATAATGGGCCAAAAAAGCTTGAATACTGCAAATTAATGTAAATTAGCGAAGTCAAATAAAATAAGACCACCATTCGTATACTTATATACACAAAGACAAACGGAAGGGGAATGCAACTGAGCAGAAAGCGATAAGCAACACTCTGAAAATAGCGGCAAAATAAAACAAGAGGGTTTTAGTAACGTTAACTACTGAAATTCAATCCTGAGGAAAAGCAATAGCGGTTAACATAATTTACACAACACAAATAATCAACACAATTTATCACAAAGGACGAAATAAACATTTTAATTGATTTAATCGAATACAAATACCAACTGTGCAGTTGTTTTCCTATCAACATAAATTTAAGATGTACACTCACATACAAACATAATTTCTAGCTTCTCCATCAAAGATAGTATACTGCACTAAAATCGTCTTTTCCAAATGTTTCAGTTGCAGCAAATAGTCAATAAGTGCTGGATTTGCCCCGCAGGCCGAAGGTTTCCGTCCTCCGGTCTACACAATGGTATTGGTAATGTTTCAGCTTAATGGGGTAGAGTTAACCCGTGCCCCATTGAAATTGAATTTACATAAATAAGCTATATTTTTCTGAGAAATAGTTTATTTTTCGTTCATAAAATGATAAGATTTGCTGAAAAAATCTAAACTTTTTATTTAATTCAAGTTTGCCTTGACGTTTGACTTCCATTACTTTTTTTACCTTTTAGATTTGAAGATATTCAGGGTCTTTTAAGACCAGCCATGATCTGAATCCTCAAAATTTTCTTTTTATGAAAATACTTATAAATAACAACATTCAGTTTCATCTCTTATCGAGCTTTTGCAATTTTACTTTTCGTTATACGCATAAAAAAAGCCAAGTCAAAGTTGTTTTCGAAAGCAAAAATGAGTCAAATTCCAATTCAAAGTGAAGGTAGTGGTAGAATAAAAGAAAAAGTATAAGGATGAGAAAACATAATGACTAAGTTAATGTTATGGTATTATTAGAGTTTCATTATAAAAACATAAGTATTATAAAAGAAAATAAATATTACTATGCACAACTATCACATTAAGGGGGTGATGGCTTACTTGAGGTTACTTTTGAAAAAAATGTTCCTGCGCTCAGGCACAACTTGTAACAGAAACTGCCGTTGTTCTTTGTCTTTCATTGAGCAGCAATTGAAATCTTCGATTAATAGCATCCCTCTTTCAGCTGTGTCATTGGCAACCTTTAAACTATTCACTATTTTTTCAATTTAAAATAATGTTCATTTTCACGCCAAACATCGGGGTCAGTATATAAAAACTCTTTATTAGACTAAAATCTTTAAAAAATTACCATTGGGGAGAAACAAAAAATCTAAATTTTTACCCAATAATTGAAGGGCATATGTAAACGATTAGTCAGCTATGTATGTGCCGGTGTTGTTGCTTAGCCGACTAAACGTTTTTGCCCTTCAATTAATCTACTTTTTGAGACGTAATATTGATCTTACGTTCTTATTTTCATCATTACCATCATTTTTTTCTAGAAAACATTAGTTTTAGAGCCATGCATGTCTTAATTTTTACCCAAAGTATCATTGCAAAATGAAACTGCAGCTTGCTCGGAGTTAATATCATGAGGAGCAAAATAATAAAAAGCGTTGACGAAATTGCTAGATTACACATTTATAGACCACGTACCGTTACGAAAATTGGACTATGTGTATATAAACAATAGTATAAAAAGGTTAACAATATATCGAAAACCTACAAATATTTATTAGAAAAAATATATAAGAACATGTATAATAAATACGTGAACAAAAGTTTACAACACATTTCAAGATATACATACATTAATACTTCGTTGTATAGCCCTTATTATTAATTATGGCTTCGAGACGTTTATAGTAGTTCACTACCAGCCTTTTAGAAGTTTTGGGTGTAATCTTATTCCATTCTTCAATGCAAATTTCTTTGAGTTTAATGATGTTATTCTGACCTCTATTCTGAATCGTCAATTTCAATTCCCCCCACAAGTTTTCGATCGGATTCATGTCCAGCGATTGACTTGGCCATTCTAAAATGTCTATCTTCTTTATTCTCAACCATCCCTTGGTTTCATTTGCAGCATTCTTTGTATCGGTGTCTTGGAATTTCCATCCACGTTTCAATTTTAACACACAAACCTGTTGCTCTTCCAATATTTTACGATATTTCCTGCTATTCATGGTTCCTTCAATGATGTGAAGTTTACCTAGCCCTGATGAGCTGAAACATCCCCACACCATGATAGAGCCACCTCCAAACTTAACAGTGGGTATGGTGCACTTTAGTTTATACTCTTCGTTTTGTTGCCTCCCAACATGGTTTGTGCTGTATCTCACGGATAGTTCGATTTTGGTTTAATCTTACCGCAGTACTGAGCTCCAAAACGCTGCTGGCTTGTTCAAATGGTCGTTGACATACATCAGCCTGACCTTGACGTGACGTTTCTGGAGAAGAAGTGCCCTACGAGGGGTGCGAGAGCGAAGACCTTCACGGCGTAGTGCCCTGCTGATCGTGTGTTTGCTGGCTTCGATCCCAGATACCTTGAGGTCATCCTTCAATTTTTTCACGAGTAGTTTGAGGCCTCTGCACTACTGTTCGGACCAATTTTCGAGCAGCACGGTCGTTAATCTTCAATGGACGGCCAGTTCGAGGCTTGCTGAGTCGTATTCCGGCATTTCCACTTACGTATTACGGTTCCAACCGAGGCTATAGAAACACACAGTTGTGCACTTATCTTCCCATATCCCAAACCTTCATTATGGAGCGCCACAATACGTTCGCGAACATCTTGGCTGATATCCTTATTCTTCCCCGTGCTTACCTTTCAGAACGAGAGCTGCTTTACCAATGACACGTTATTGGAAATAAATGCTGGTGAAAGTTCGGTTGCCAAATAGTAGAATGTATTAGAACATTCTAAAATAATCCTACAATAATTTTCAGCTATAATATCGAGAAAAAAGTCGGGTATTGTAAACTTTTGTTGACGTATTTATTACATATACATGATTCTATATATTTTCTATGAAATATTTGTGGGTTTTAGATAGATTATTAAACTTTTCATACTATTGTTTATACATAGTCAAATTTTCGTAATTGTACGCGGTCTATAAACGTCCAATCTGGCGATTTAATCAACTGTTGCATTATTTTGCTCCCCACGGTATGCCAAATATGGTTTATCATATTGTAGAGTACCTTGTTTGGAGCCTCTTCATCAATATTTCTCTAATCAACAAATGATTCAATTATTGTGGGTCTGGGTTGGAGGCCCAAGTCGGTTTGGATGCGTTGAACCATATATACATACATACATACATACATACATATACATACTTGTTGTTGCTTGACCGTTCACGTGAATAGACGCACCAGAAAATTGGTACTCAAATTATTCAAAATGTGACAGAAAGACAGTACTACCAAGCATCTAAATCAAACTGACATCCCCGTGAATGTGCCCCCATCAAACTGAAAAAAGTGACTTAAATTTTGAATGTGTGCAAATTTTAAGCAAAAATATAGTAAAAATCCTGTCCAAATGCTTGCAGTGTCTGACTCAGTGACAAAAACGTAGGTAGGCCTAAGAACGGCCCTCGCGCTGAAGGAAACCTCCCTTAGTCGAGCAGAGCTTACCCTTCTCCCTACCCTCCCTTGCAAAGAAAGCTCACGCAGTTAAAGCAGTGTTTTTGAGTACCTCAGTGGAAATATCGGCCAGACATAAAATTGGGAAAACGAACTATTACAAAAGAAAGTGTCAATGTGAAAGTGTCTGCACCCTTCTTAATGATAATCAAAGGTACTGGTTTAATAAAAAAGAGATAGTAATCCCAAATTCATCACCCATCGAAGTTTGAATAAATCCAAACATGTCCATGGCATTTGCAAGAATAATTCTCCTCGTTGCAAGAAGAAGAGGACGAAGAAAAACAACATTTGTGTACAAAAGGAAGGCCATCTTTGTTCTTCTACCTGAAAGCTCCACAACATCTTTAAATAACGAATAGACCGACCATCTCTGGATAGGTATGAACGCTACCTCCTACCCCTCCCACCGGGTTCGTACTTGCCTAGCGCAAGAGACACAAAGCCTCACTTATGTGTCGCTACGAACAACTTCCCTCCACCTCTCCACCTCCTTCCCTCCTAAGCAAACTCCTCCACCTCTCCACCTTCCCTCCACAGCATCTTACCCTCCAAAGCCTACCCCTTCCTCCTCTCTACCTTTCCCTCCAAAGCATCTACCCCAACGCACCTTTAAAGGGCATTCTCTCTCTTCTCTCTCGCTCTATTCCTCTCTCGTCCTTTCTCCCTCTCACTCTATATATATAATCTCAGTATCCATACTGAGTTCAATGCACGACGTTACCCAAGTAACAATTAATCATTAAATGATAGCATATGTCGGGCAAAGGTTCCTTTGATTTTCCCTTCTAAGCTCGAACGTGACGCAACATTGAAACAAAACAAAAAAAACACCATGCATTCGTATATGACTCGCTCAGCAGCTAAGAAGGCGGTCGTATCTGCATCTACAGTGTCTACCGAGGCACCTCCTACTACTAAGAACGTCTGCAGCAACTGTAAAACTACGGCAACACACAAAACACGCAGAGGCAAAATGAAAATAATGGCCCCTGCGCAGCCACCGTCTCAAGATTTTAACATATGCTCAAAAACAGCGGTAAAAGCACCAGCTTCATCTGCAAACACCCAACTTTCAAAACATAGACATTCCTAAAGAAAACTATTTCTGCAGCGGATCTCGATCACAAACGCAGTATTTCGGTAACGAACATAAACACAACACATACGTGTAGAACACAGCAGACCCTGCCCAAACCATTAACATCTTCAGTAATCAAAGAACTTGAAACAAAAGCTGCACCTCGACTCACCGCAAACGAAAAGTTGCACAACCCTCATAGCAGAGTGCACAAAGCATTGCCAGAACGGTCAACAAAACTGACGACGGAAGATCCAAATGTACAACTAAATTCTGTTGCGGCATTTTGAACACCCCAGTACACACAGGACCCACAGCGTCAGCCACACCAGCTTCGAACAAGAGGGGGAAACAACGAACAACGAGGAGGATTGTCAATCGACAGCAGAAGTTTTAAG
>VCRD01000883.1:159061-180895 GCA_006783055.1 Trinorchestia longiramus
CTCTACTGTTTTTTTGCCATCGTTTCGGTAAAGTGAATAAGCTGGGATATTAAAATGTGAGTTTTGAATTCTGGGATCAAACCATGTCTCAGATACGCATAAAATGTCAATGTCTTCAGTTATTATCATTACTTTGATGTCATCCAATTTGTCATTGAGGCTTCGCGCGTTGATATGTTTAATTTTGATTCAATTTATTTTAGGGTATTTACTCGAAGTTGTCCATTCGTTACGTCGTGCAGAACATTTTTCATTTAAGTGTGGGGGCTCGGTGAGGTGCTGTTTGGTGTTTGTGGTGCCAGCCAAAAGTGTTGTGTTTACCTTTGCATTATTGTCTTGTCATCTGGATGCTGAAATTTTTTAAATGGACGCATTTTTTTCCTTAATGAGAACACTATAGTAGTAGTCTTTCAGATGGACTAGTAAAGGGGATTTGTTTATGTTCCGTGGCACTGTAGGCTGAATTATTGTCTTCCATATACCGCCGTCCCTTTCACTGTAGATATGGATCGGTTTTTGTAGAGCATTGGAAGTAATTTGCAGGATGAGGTTCCCGGGTGCATGATCGAATATTTTACTATGGAGGTATTTCTGTACCAAAAGTTAAAGTCTACCACTGTTCTCGTCGATAAAATTTCTGTAGTGGTTTTTATTTCTTGTCCTCTCAGTTTCGACGGCTTTCATTAGAAATTTAAAGGCTTGCATTGAGTTCGGTGTTTAGTTAAGTTGAAGGGCTACTGCATGGAGGAAACAGTGTCCGTCAGCCAAAGTGTGAGCCAATGTTGCATTCAATGATTTTGTTACATCATCCATGGAACTTCCCACATGGGTATATATAGGAATGGATAATGATTCTGAGATGTGATTCAGAAATTTACCGTGAGGTGGTTTAATATGGTTTGGAGTTTTCCTATTGTTATGGTTTTTGTGATTATTATTATGTTTGCATACATAATCATGGTATTGAGTCTTTATTTTTTGTCGTTTGGCTGAATTTTTGAGGAGAAGGCGGCATTTTTATAGTTTTGTCTATCTATGCATGTTTATTTCGATGTCTATGACTTATGGGTGATGGGGCATTGCGCAGTCCGTACTTGTATCGTTAGAAAGTAAGGAGAATTTATTATTTGTTTGTACGTTATAGTTGTTAGCAATTGAGTCTGTGGATACTTAATTTATGTGTATCAAGTGCTGATTCAGTAGACTGCCGTCATTTCCTTCTGAGTGCATTTTCATTTTGGGAAGGTCCAACGCGTGTAAAGCATTTACGTGCTTATGATTTGTTTCTGTTTTAGAACATGTGTTGTTTATTTGGGTTGTATTCATTATTACGAGTTTATTGGGCGACTGTTAAAGGTTAGTGTTTTTGTCTGGGATTTTTCCAGAAAGTGAGTATTACGGTGTGTTGAGTCTTAACGTTGATTTCATAGCAATTTGGACAAGAAATTTTTGAGTGTCCTTTCTAATGTGAGGCAAGGTTTGGTGGTTCTTGATTGTCTGAGCGTGAGTTACAACACATGTTCGGAGTGGAATAAATGTGAAATCCAATTCTTTGCAGAGCGTGAGCGCTTTACTCAGTTGTTGATTACTGCAAAAATTGACTATATAAGTAGGGGCAGTTTAGTATTTTGTCGCAATAACTTTTTTGATTTGAGTTAGGCCTGATTGTGAAAGGTGCAGGTCCCGGAAACAGATTATGTAATTATTAAATTTTGGCATCCGATTTATAGTATGCAGAAGGTCATTAAATTGACCAGATTAGATGGTCTGGATTCGGCGTATGGTGTCGATTTCATTTGTTTTAACTGTTGAGAGAATATTTTCTCCCACAAGTAAAGTGTCTAGAGGTCTCTGATAATTTAAATGGGAAGAAATAGGGGAGGGAGTTATAGGTATAAGGTCGTAAGAGCTGATGTGGACATTTAGTTTGAATAGCTGTTCAATTATAAATTGAATGTTGGATAGAGCAGTGGAGACTGATGTCGGTTAAGGTGGTACACGTTTTTCTAGAATTTTTTGCAGTTGTGTTGCCGTAAGGGCCAGGTCCTTATTTAATTTGTGGATAACGTGTGAGCTCTTTATTTGCAAAGGATGCAGAGAGCCATCAAAACTAACGCTGTTACTAACATTGCCTTGCCCTGAGATTTGAGTGGGGATTCGGGTGGAAGTCATCTGCGTCAGATCATATAAACTTATGAGAGAATTTAATTCAAATAACTGGTTAATTATTAAATGGATATTGGACAGAGCAGTAGCAATTGAGGTAGGATGAAGGGGGAAGCGTTGCTGTAAAATTTTTGCTAGTTGAACTGCTGTTAGATCCAAATTGCTATTTACTTCATAGATAACATGCGAAATTTTTATTTGTAAAGGGTGCAGCGATTCATCATAAGTAATTTTTTTACGTGCATTGGAGTGCTCTGCGAATTAAGGAAAACAATTTATAGGCGTATCAGAATTTCTAATAGCATACGGAGTGTTATTTGCATGACAGTGACTTTGCTTAAACGAATTCTTAACATTGGGCTTATAATATAACACGTTACTGTCGTGAGATGCGATTTGGTTTCTCACATTAGCGTGAACTGATGGTATTTTCATTGCATTTGCCCCTAAAAAAAATGCCCCTTCTCACGTTCCAATCGCTATTCTAGGCACGGACTAAATCTCAATACGATGTTAATTCCGCAGATATACCCGATACAGAACGCTGACCTGGACTTCCAGTTAAAGTTCCATTTTTCGCATGAATACACTGAAGAATCCACGAGATTTTTCTCATTGTCATTGATTAACGTACAGAATTGCCAAAAACACAGATTATGTTACCTCTATGTATAAATAACTTCAATTGGCATTATAAGAAAACCTAAAGCAAAAACCTTTTATTTTGTGTCTGGTTTGTTGAAAGTGTGCGAAGGTACATCGCAAACCAGGTTTTTTTTCAAAGTTTATGCGAATTTGAAAAATTACTTCTACTCACGTTCGAATCGCTTTTCTAGGAGGAAACAAAAACTCAATTCGATGTTATTTCGGCAGATATACTCAATACAGCACACAGACATGGACTTTCACTTTTAAATACATTGTTTTCATGAATTCACTGCAGAATTCACGAGCTCCTTCAAATTGTCATTGAATGAAGTGCAGAATTGTCAAAAACACATAGATTACACTACCTCTTGGTATCAATAACTTCAGTTGACATTATACGAAAACCTAAAGCGAAAATCTTCTATTTTAGTACTGATTTGTTGAAGGTATGCAGAAGTACATCGCACACCATATTTTTTCAAACATTTGTACAAATTTTAAAAATTGCTCCCAATCACGTTCGAATCGCTATTCTAGGCGCAGAGTAAATCTCAATTCGTTGTATTTCCGACAGATATACTCGATACAGCACACTAACATGGACTTCCAGTTTCAGTTCCGTAGTTTGCATGAATTCACTGCAGAATCCATGAGGTCTTTCAAAGGGTCGTTGAATGAAGTGCAGAATCGTCGAAAACACATACATTATGCTACCTCTAGGTATCAATAACTTCAATTGGCATTATACGAAAACTTATTGCAAAAAATTTTTTATTTTGTATCTGATTCGTTGAAAGTACACACAAGTACATCGCATAGCATGGTTTTTCAAAGAATTATGTGAATTTAAAAAAATGCCCCTACTCACGTTCCAATCGCTATTCTAGGTGCAGAATAAATCTTGTTTCAAAGTTGTTTCCGCAGATATACTCGATACAGCACACTGACATGACCTTCTAGTTTCAGTTCCATGGTTTGCATGAATTCACTGCAGAATCCACAAGATTTTTCACATTGTCATTGAATGAAGTAAAGAATTGCCAAAAACACATACACTATGCCACCTTTAGGTATAAATAACTTCAATTGGCATTATACGAAAACCTGGAGCGAAAACCTTTTATTTTGTGCCTGATTTGTTGAAGGTATGGAGATGTAAAACGTATACCATGTTTTTTCAAAGATATATAAGAATTTTAAAAATTACCCCCAATTACGTTCGAATCGCTATTTTAGGAGCAGAGTACATCTAAATTCGTTGTATTTTCAGCAGATATACTCGACACAGCACACTAACATGGGCTTCAAGTTTCAGTTCCGTAGTTTCCATGAATTCACGGCAGAATCCACAAGGTCTTTCACATCATCATTCAATGAATTGCAAAATTGTCGAAAACACATAGATTATGCCACGTCTGGGTATCAATAACTTCAATTAGCATTATACGAAAACTTATTGGAAAAATCTTCTATTTTGTATTTGATTTGTTGAAGGTACTCAAAAGTACATCGCATAGCATGTTTTTTCAGAGAATAATGTGAATTTAAAAAAATGCCCCTACTCACGTTCCAATCGCTATTCTAGGAGCAGAGTAAATGTTAATTCGATGTTGTTTCCGCAAATATACTCCATACAACACACTGACATGACCTTCTAGTTTCAGTTCCGTTGTTCGCATGAATTCACTGCAGAATCCAAGAGGTTTTTCACATTGCCATTGAATGAAATGCAGAATAACCAAAAACACATAGATTATGCTACTTCTAGGTAGCAATAACTTCAGTTGGCATTATACGAAAACCTAAAGCGAAAATCTTCCAGTTTGTTTCTGAATTGTTGAAAGTATGCAGAAGTATATCGCATACCATGTTTTTTCAAAGATTTATGCAAATTTCAAAAACTGCCCCTACTCACGTTCGAATTGCTATTCTAGGCGCGGAGCAAATCTAAATTCGTTGTTGTTTCGGCAAATGTTCTCAATACAACTCTCGAACATGGACTTCCAGTTTCAATTCTGTGGTATGCATGAATTCAGTGCAGAATTCACAAGGTCTTTCAAATTGTCATTGAATGAAGTGCAGAATTGCCGAAAATACATAGATTATGCTACCTCTAGGTATCAATAATATCAATTGGCATTGTACGAAAACCTATTGCAAAAATCTTCTTTTTTGTATCTGATTTTTTGAAGGCATACAAAAGTATATCGCATAGCATGCTTTTTCAAAGATTTATATGAATTATAAAAAACGCACTACTCAAGTTCCAATCGTTAATCTACGCGCAAAGTAAATCTTAATTCAATGTTGTTTCCGCAGATATACTCGATACAACACACTAACATGGACTTCCAGTTTCAGTTCTGTAATTTGCATGAATTCACTGCCGGATCCACAAGATTTTTCACATTGTCATTGAATGAAGTGCAGAATTGCCAAAAATATAGATTATGTTACCTCTAGGTATAAATTACTTCAATTGGCATTGCACGAAAACCAAGGACTACCATAACCAGGACGTGTACCGAAATTTAGCTGACTACGGTAGCGGAGGCCAGTTCACTGAGTTCAGTTAACCCCCATCTGTCATAGTGCAAACATTGTCGTAGTCTGTCACTCGGTTAGAATCGGTCATTGTTGTTTGTTTCGAGGCACATTGCTGTATTTCTAGGTGGATACTGTTTCTTTACAAAGTTTATTACTAATTATATGTATTAAAAATGCCGCACAAGTGTGGGGTTGTATGAAAAAGTGAAATCCCTCCCAGTATCTTCAATGCGCGTGTTTGTCAGCCATCTCCAAAACCTGCATCTCCCTCGGCGAAAGTGGAAAACCAACAACTAAGGTATTTTCTTCAGAAGGATAAGATTACTTTATTTGATGCTTTCAAACCTGAACGTAACCTGCAGAAGCAGTACAATAACTTGATTATTTCAAGATCGAAAGAAAGGCTTGTGTGTTTGTTCATGACCGACAACTTCAGTGAGAGTAGCCTGTCTGTGATTTTCGAAAACAAGCCCACTTTGTGTTCCCCACTAACGCTCAGTGCGTTCAAGAACGGCATTAGTGTACCAATGTTTAGGATACTTTATCCCAACAATGGTTTGAGATCGTATACCCAGTCCGACGAAACTGTGCGCTTGGCAATGAACTATGTATGACATCCCGTTTAACAAAACCATCCAAAATGTTGTCATCCTTCAAGCTCACACGTCAGCCTATGTCGACACCAAGAAGGAGAAGAAGTTGGTATTTTTGACGTCCGTTGGAACTTTTATCTTAGAAGCAGTTTTCCATGAATGAAGAACACAGTTCTTTACGAAGACATCATATGATGCAGAAAGTGGCTTTACTTTGTTATTACTAGCAGCGTAGAAACAAACAACCTCTTTTATTTCAGAAGTTTTCTTTAACATATTGAAGCTACTGTTTCAGCGTGTTGCAATGTTTCAAACAACACTAACTTACTACTCATTTAGCTGTTCTTGAGTCTTTTTTAACTTTTCTTTGGCAGCTGCTAAATGGTAGAAATGTGTTGAACTGGCTCTGCATTCGGAGAGCAAATCTCTTACATTTTTCTGGGTTGTAACTCTAACTCTGACAACCAGTTGCAGTTGATGTGCCAAACAATTAAGATTATTCAGTTCTGACAACACACAATAAGCCCTAACCAACTCAGAGGGCGTCTATCTCGAGCAGACGTAAGGCGTGATCTCATAATAGTTGCCCTAACGGACCCACACGGCGCAGGTATAATAGCACTCCAGAGGTCTTACAACCTTTTTTCTATCATAATGTATTATTACAATCATCCGTATGATATCCGCTTTAAGAAGTGCGGATACTGATTTAAAAATTATGCAGATATCATTACCATCTCAACTAAAAACTAATAACAAATTATGTATCAACATAAGAGAAGCGGACTGAATGTCATTCAACTGAGTCGAGAGCTGCAACATGCAACGAAATTTTACATCCTCTGCTGTACTACGCTTGACGTAAGGTCTAAATTTTTATTGACATCATACAGAAATTTATACATTTCAATGAGAGAGCGGACAGTTGACTGAAAAAGAGCTGTAACAGGATGATAGGCAATAATGTATGCCTGTATGATCCACAACATGAATATGCTATCTTTTGGTTAAGGAGTCCGCGTACTTGGACACGGAATGTGCGTAACTGCGTTTAGGAATTGCATATGCAAATTGAACAATGAAAATTGTCTCACAACACAAGAAATGGAGGTGCAAACAATCGCTTGACATCACTACTGATTGCTGCGCTAGTCGTGATGCAGCAGTTTTACTCACGTAGGACATGATTAAAGTGACAAATTTTCAAGAATCACCTACGTCTGCAATTGTATTGCATGAGCTCGCCTTCAAAAAAATTAAGGAATAAGTTATCAGTACAGTATTATCCTACACCATTTTAAATATTCCGACGTCTTAGGAAAGCATATTCTCTAAAAAAGAATAATCGTGGATCTCTAACTTCAACAGCTCAACCACATTGTTCTTCGAAACATCTTGTCAATTCAACCTTATCTTGTGAAGCAGCCCCCATTCAAATACTTATCCTGTGTATAGACAGAGACATAATAACAAATCTGTAGTGCCTCGGAAATGTAATGAATTTAGAATGATCTTCGAGTCGATACAAAAATATAAGGTATTTTAGTAATATTTTTGGAGTTAAATTTTAAACGTTTCAAGTCATTTAAACCTGGTATTTTAAAGTTAAAAATCCAATCGTAGTTGCACCTTCAAATTGTAACCCTCGTCTATAAAAGATCATTGCCAACCACGAGCCTTGAGGCTTAGTGCTCAACAGTTCAATCTCAGCTATCGCCCAGTTAGCAGTAATTCTATTAGCGCTTTCAGTCTCTCTCTGACGGGAAGTTTCTATTGGCAATGTGTTAGGGAGTTTTGAATTTCACTTACGTGCTAGATATTCTTTGAACTTGTCTTTTTGCTGAGCGTAGATGTTCCCCAGTAGATTTAAGATTTCCTTTTTGAAGCAGTTTTGATACCATGTGTACTTGACAGATTGTATGGCAAACATTTCATTTCAGTGTGGTTACGTTTCCATTCAAACGACTTGAATTGTGTTTGAAGTTGTCGTGCTTTGATTCGCATTACTCCAAGATTTATAATTAATCCACATATAGAACATTTTGAATAATAACTATTGCATCAGCTATGACATTCAATGTCTAATTTCGTCTCACTCAAGTCTCTACGTTCGAGTATTTTATGACGAGCGTACTGAAAGATCGACCAGCTATTTTCATACGGTTATTAAATTCCATGGCCTCGGGTATAAGCTGCCTATCTGCATCGCATTTTGTATTTCTTTGGCTGCCAGCTATTAGGTACGATGCCTTAGTGTTTTACTCAATAGTTGTCTTATATTGTTGTCTCATGATATTACTTCTTCTTGCTAAATTCTCTATTTGTTTCGAGTTACTTATTGGTCCTTACTAAGGGCAGGTTTCAGTTACGGGTTTCAGTTTCAGTTCTAGTCCCAGTTTACGGATTTCAAGTTCTCAATTTCGGTCCTTGGTCTTGGCCTTAACTGCTGTTCTGATTTCGATCGTGTCCAATAATAAATCTGCAAGTCACGAAGCCGATCGTATCACTACCCTAGAAGAACCCCGCCAAAACGACAACAGAAAAATAACTCGTTCCCTAAAAATCTTTCACATATTTAGTTCACTGATGCTGTGCTTACTGTCATTACGTTTCTTTAGACTTTTCCAATAGACAAAATAACAATTACACAGCTCGCACCGAAATTTATTCCATGTATCCATTTTAATAGCTCGGTATCATTTAATTTAGAATAGAATAGGATAGAAAATAATAAGGCAATAGGAACAAGCCGTTTGGCCCATTTTTGGTTCGGTACCGAAGTCCCATGCCATCTAAAGTAAATCCATCAGTCATGCACGTACACCTTAACCACGTAAGTCAATTTAATAATGTACATGCATACCACTCACACACAGGCATTTATGTCACGCGCATTTATCTCAATCATACATTAGTCTTAAAGAGTTAGAGACATAAAGTTAGTACGACGTAATACTGGGGGAGTTCGTAATCCAAAATTTATCAAGTTGATTTTTGAATGTGTTCACAGTGCCAGCAGGAACTGTTTTCTGGCAGCTGGTTCCAAGTTGCGGCAATTTTAACAGGAAAAAAGTTCATAGCTTGAGATGTCTTGAAGTTTCTCAGTAATAGTTTTTGACCGTTATTTCTGGCTCATATGTTACTGTCTCTTTCGAAAAGCCCTTCCAGAGTAACATTGTTAAGGCCGTTGAGATACTTGAAGGTCTGAATAAGTTGTCCTCGCAGTCTTCTTTTTTCTAGGGATATAAGTTCAAGGCATTGAAGACGTCTTTCATAGCTGAGATTGTAGAGTTTTGGAACCATCTTCGTTGCTTTCTGTTGTATTTTTTCATTTTATTAATATCTTTTCGTAAGGTAGGAGACCAGAGTTGCACTGCATATTCTAAATGAGGCCGGACTAGCGCTTCATAGAGCTGTAATATTATGTTATTTGACTTGTATTCAAAGTTTCGTGCAATTAAACCAAGAACCCTGCTCGCATTTTTGACGCTTTTTTCCACTTGTTTGTCATGTTTGAGATTTTCAGTGACAATGACAATGATACCGAGATCTCTTTGTTGCTGGACTGTTTCAATAGGTATGTCATACATTGTGTGTTGGAAATCCCGGTTATTTGCACCATCGTTCATTACTGAACATTTTTCAATGTTGAAGCTCATTTGCCAGGTTTCAGTCCATTGCAGAAGAGGTCTGATAGTTACTCTGTCTGTTTCGATGAATGCTCTGTGACAGAAATTCGGGTCATCGGCAAATTTTTTGATTTTTGTTGATAATTCAGACATCAAGATCATTGATATAGATCAGTGGTTCTTAACCTTGTTGTATGTACTGAACCCCACCAGTTTTATACGCGCATTCACCGAACCCTTCTTAATTGGGAAATTAAAATGAGTTCTTCAAATTCAAAACATAGGTATATATTTTACTGGTGCTCAAAATGAACCGTGCATCAACATCACTGTGTTCAAAAACCAAAATCATTAAAACTTGATTTTCACACAAAAATAATCAATATTTGCTGCAAATGAGTGTGACTTCTGCTGTTGCCTTTCAGAGACCAGCTCAGAAATGCGCGGCTTTACCTTGGCAAGTGCCACACTCACGTCATTTCCGCAACAAAGTTTGTTCCTTTTCTTTGTTTTTATGTCCAGCAACCTCGAAAAAGATTGCTAACAAAGATACGTTGTAACAAACGGTATGAAAATCTCCAGAGCTTTCTTAGCAATAACAGTGTACGTTACCGTTTCTTGACACCAAAACGTTGAAAGCGTTGTTGTTCTGAAGAGTTGCTGTTGTACCTGGTTCTGCTGAATTTCAATAATTTCATCGAAGTATTCATCATTGACATATGTTGTCTCAACACTAAACGTGAAAGGCTGTCTCACCCATGCTAGAAATGACTCTCTTGTAAGGAAGTATCCGTCGAGAGACTTTGCAAGCCCATCTCAATCCGTGGCAATTGCTTGCTTCAGTTCCGCGGGCATAGAAATGTCTCCGATTTCAAATTCATCGATCTTACTTACACAGTCGACCAGCAGAGGAAAGTTTGCGAAGTAATTGTTCTCTGTTCGTCGTTTCCATAACGGTAGCTTCTTTTGAAAAGCCTCAGTTGTTGTAAGAGGCTTACAGAATAAAATATCTTCCTGTATCACATCGTCTTTCCCATAGCACACGTATACAGCAAGCTGGCCTAGATTGGAAACAACTGTGGTCTCATCCAGTTGAAGGCTGAATTTTGCCAGGCTTGAAATTAGATCTGCAACTACTTGAACTAAGATGTCTTTGCTCATGTCTTCTATTCTGTCGCTGATGGTGTCATTTGAAAGAGGAATTTGGGATAACTTTACTTCAGCCTCTTTTCCCAGTATGATATTCACCACCAACTTGGTCCACTGGTGAACGAACCTGCTTGTGATGTATAATGACGCATGTTCGAATCCCGCTGCCGCCGTGGTCTGTTGTGCTTAACTATTGCTAGAATTACGACATGAGACTTGGGTACCGACATAAGAATAGTCCAAAAAGCTCGTTCCTATCGCCTTATTCTATTCTATTCTATTTTATCTTCAACACAGGTGGTTTTACGAGTGTTTCACCAATCGTGTGTAGTTTGCAACTACACACCAATGGTGATCAGGTAAGCAACTTCGTACGATGCTGTGAGGATCGGTTTGTTGATGGGTACAATGCCGAGAACAGGCAGAGTAGCCTTTTCATCGAATCTGGCTCTCTTCACCTTGAATTCAGCCTGCGTTGTGTTGTTGTATTTTCCATCTCCATGCAGCGTAAGAAAGTGTTCTCTTAGTTTTGCCGGTGATAGACTAGAATTGTTCAACTTGGCATTGCAAATCATTCAGTTAGGACGCTGACTTCCATCACGTTCCGTTATACATATGAATCAATATTATACATATTCATCCGACCACTTTCTCATTACTCGACATAGTAAGTATGAAGGGATAAAAATATTAAGAAAGAAATTCCAAGACGCGCCATTATGACAGTCACAAGTCGCGTGCTGAGCGCGCCAAATTCCCTGCAGCACAGAGTGGTCAAGCGATGTAGCGTGATCACCTGCAGCCAATGATGGCCAAGCAGGGCGTGTCATCACGAATCGTATGGGTCGGATGTGTGTCTTGATCTCCGCCGAATCCCTGAGACTGACTCACAGAACTCCTGGGGTTCGATCGAACCCAGGTTAAGAACTGCTGATATAGATGATGAAGAGGAGCTGGCCTAAAATGCTCTCTTGAGGAACTCTTGAAGTTACAAGCGTTGAATCACTTGCTTGATCATGATTCACTACGCGTTGAGTGTGACTAGTGAGCCAGTTTAGTATTCATCGGGAGTAGTTGCCTCGGATTCCATGCGCTTTCACTGTGGCCATGAGTCTTTCACGGGGAATTTTGTCGGAGGCTTCTTGAAAGTCTAGATATATAAGGTCTACGGCTTTTGTACGGTCGTATATACGGTTAACTTCTCCAAAGAAGTCAAGGATATTTTTGAGGCAGCTACGTTTTTCTCTAAAACCGTGCTGGGTATCATTAATAAGAATTGGTCATTAAGGTGCTTTGTTATACGGACTTTAACCCATTAGCTCCCATCATACTATGTATAGTAGGTCAAGTCCATTAGAAATCATTCACTTTAGCCCTATATTCTAAATGTTTCGTTCTAAAGTTGGGAATAAAAAAGGTGTAGCTATAAGGGGTAATTTACACAATGTTTCGTTCGGTGAAGAAATAATTTCGGCATCAGGCTAATTTAGCCAGTGGGCGCTAGTGGATTAAGTAGTCTTTCTATTGTTTTGCTGATGACAGATGTTAGCCTGATTGGACGATAGTTATTAGGTATTTGTTTGGTCCCCTTTTTGAAAATAGGAGTGATATTTGCCTGCTTCCAATCATCCGGAACTATCCCAGTTTCAAGAGATCGATTGAAAATGTTTGTTAGAGGTTGGCTTATTACTTTGGCTGTTTCTTTGAGTATCCGGAGACCAAAACCATCGGGTCTAGTTGACTTATATGGGTTTAAAATGCTGAACTGTTCCTCTACCTCTTCTACTGTAAATACGCCATCTGACAAGATTTCCTGAGGGTTCAAAGCATGGGGTTGCGGGATTTCAGTTAAGTCTTCGTGAGTGAACACAGAAGTAAAGTAGGTATTAAAAATTATGGCATTGCTTTTGTTGTTCGTTTGAGTTGAGCCCTCAGAATCAATCAGTGGCCCAATAGTGTCTCTTTTGAGTCGTCTGTCGTTCACGTTTTGGAAAAGCTTTTCGGGTTAGTTTTAGATTGTGCTGCAACTGTAATTTCTTTATTTCGTTTTGTAGATTTTATCGTTCGCTTAACAGCCCTGCAGGCGTGGATATGTTCTTGACGATAGAGTTTTTTTTTGGTATCGTTTGAGTCTTCTGTACTAATGTTGTCTTGCATTGATGAGGCGTTTAATCTCTTGTGAGAACCATGGAGGATTATTGGTTGGCCTGATTCACTTTCTTGAAATATGGTGTTCTGTAGCGGTTGCAATCTTATATTTGAGTAACATGTAGCATTCCTGGGCGTTTTTGTTGCTCATGAGTACTTCGTAGTTTTGGCTACCAAGCTGTTCTTTCATCAGTTCGAAGTTTGCTCGTTTGTAGTCGAGAACTTGTTTATGTTGACTCCTTGTGTTAGAGTCTTGTACTTCGAGCGAGAAGTCTATCATCTGGTGGTCACTGATCTTGTCTGTAACTTCTAGGCCGTTTATACTTAAGTCAGTAGTCGTCATGACGAGGTCAGGAATGTTGTTTCCTCTAGTTGGTTCGTTTACATGCTGCTGTAGAGAATTTGTATTCATCAGATCAATAAGTTTTGAGCCGGATGCTTGACTTTGACGGGTATTCCAGTTTATGTGGGGCAAATTGAAGTCTCCCATGATTAGTGTTTCGTGAGGAGTACTAAGAATATTATCAAGACAATCATAGAATTCGCCATCTTCAATTGTTGTGCAGGTTGGATTCCTATACACGAGCACAATTTTGATAGTTTGTCCTGGATGCAGTTGGATGTTGAGATGTAGTATTTCCGATTTTCTGTTGCTCTCCTAGTTTTGATATGTGGTTGCAGCTTTTCTTGATGTAGATAAGGGAACCACCACCTCTGTCGTTGTGTGACGGTTTGTCCTTTCATTCAAACTTCCGCTGGGAGATGTCTTCCATTCAGATCTAGCCATGTTTCATTGACAGCTATGATGTCATGTGACAACGTTGACGCAATGGCTTGAAGTTCCAGCATTTTTGGTAGGAGGCTTTGTACGTTGCCAACCAGGATCATCAGTAGTCCTAGTTTATAGTCGTGCTGTGATAATGTGATTTTACTCATGTTATCCCAATGAACGTGGTCAGGCTGAAGATAGTTTGTGGTTTTGCAAGTGTTTCTTACAGCGCCAGAGATGTCTGCTGCGGAGGTGAGGTTAAGTGATACCGATTTGTCGGGAGAGCTGTTCGTTTTTTGGCTTGTTCGTGTCGGGTGCGCTGTTCTTTTCTTTACCATGTTGGATAGCAGGGTAGGGTACGTTATATGATCGTAGTTTCTTGGATGCCATCTGTCTTCAAAAGATCATTCTGTACAGTGTAATGGGGCATCAGGTCTAGGTACACGACACCTTTTCCTGCACATATTTCTTTAACCTTTTCAATAGCTAGTAGAATTTGGGGATCTAGATTCATATCCTTTCTTCGCGGAAGAATGATAGTTATGATAACGTTCATGGATTCGTTTTTCACTCTATGGATTAATGCTTCAAATTGTAGGAAGATTTCATCTTGTGTCTCATGTTCTAACTCATGTGTTCCCTAGAGAACTATAATTATGTCCTCCTTTGTGCATCGTAGATCTTCTAGTAGGTGGACTGCTTTGGGAACTCTTATTTTGGGGCGGCAGAGAATTTTATGCTCATCTAACCCCTGCTTAAACTCAGTTTTCTGTCCTTGGATGATGCTGTTTCCAATGAGAAATACATTAGGTATTTTCTTGTTCGTAGTTTTTTCATTAGTTGTACGTTTATTGCTATCAAAATTTTGCAGTTGTATGTTAGTAATTTTGTTTAATTTGCGAATAGGTTCGAGGATTCTAGCAGATTGGGTATGAGATTGAGTTTGTTGTGGATTATGTTCATTTGATATTTGCGTTGTCTGTTCCTTTGTAGAATTTATATTATTTTCTATTCTGTCTTTCAATGCGTAAAACGGTTCTTAGTTTTCAGATGGAGGTTTGAACGTTTAACGATAATTTTAGTATGCAGCGGCTGGTTATTAGTAGGTAGATGCTGTTCAAGGTGAGTCTCCGAACGCTGAAGCCTTAGCTTGAGTTAATACTCTTATTTTATATTTGTGTCAATTGTTGCTAAGCGCCCTGCCAGCAGTTCGATTTGACGGTTAAATTTGAGTTGACGGCTGAGTTCGAGTTGACGGCTGAGTTCAAGTTGACGGCGGAGTTCTTGAATTTTACGTGATTGATTTTCAATGATCGCTGCTGATTCATGGTTGAAATAACAGAGCGACACTCCTCCATATTGCAACCTCTAATGTTGAAGAGTTGCAAGCTGTACCTTGCCTTGCATTCTTGGCAGTACCTTGTTTTCACTTTTCAAGCTTTTTCTGTATTTTGATTGGACTCCATTCTTTGTATACGTCAAGCTGTTCGCGTTTTACTTTTCAGTGATCATCTACTGAATTGGTGGCCCATACTATTCAAATTACAAAATTAGTATCTGATCTTGAGATCTTGAAATTAGTGACTGATTGTCAAATGCAAGTTTAGCGACTAGCTACAAAATTATGAAGTTAGTGTCAAATATCCAGATCACGAACTCAATGACCAGTCACAAAGTTATAGGATTTGAGTCCAGCCAAAAAGTTATAAAATTAGTGTCCAGTTGCAAGATCACAAAATTAGTGTCTGGTCACAAGATCACAACCACAGAATTACAATCGATCACACCCACAAATTACAATCAGCAACCTGTCACACAATCGTAAGACTATAGTTCAGTCATACTATTTTTGTCTAATAACAGAATATTAAGCAGTCACCAGTCACCAAATACACGATTATTGTCTAGTTGCAAAATCGATAAATCGAAAAATCACAAGACAAGTATCTAGGCACAGGATCCCCAAATTGGGATCGAAACACAAGATTTCAATATTAGATTTTAGTCAAACATAACAAAATCCCCTCATTCCCCTCAAAATCCCCTCCTCACAGTATCATAAAAGTATTGTTTAGTTGCAAAGTGATTAAATTTGGACTTGAAAATGGCAAATATTAGAATCTGTTTCTTCTATCAAGATTAATTTTTTAGTTATGATATCGAAAAAGATTCCCATTAATAAATTCCTATTATAAAATTTTCCATAAACCAGAGGATTCAATGAAAAGGATTCATTCGTTATTATTTGGAAGTTTGAAATAGAAATATATTTTTTTCCGTGTGTTGAAAGCTATTCTGTTTTCCGTGTGTTGAAAACTATTCTGTTCTTATTTACAAAGAAGCAACGCTTATGAAGATTCCCCGAAACTAAACACACGTATCAAAAATGGTTTTCGTACATTGAAAAAAAAATTCTATCGCCATTCATACAGTACCAACATCCACTGCACCTTGATTAACGCTCATAAGGTTTTCACAAACACATAAATGAAATAAATGTTACAAACACAGAAACAAAAACACAGAAATGAAATAAATGTTAGCTGTAGATAGTGCAGTGATAGTAGCGGTAGACAGTGCAATGATGGTAGTGGTAGACTGTAGTAGACAGCAGCAGTAATTGTAGTAGACAGCGGTAGTAATTGTAGTAGACAGCGGCAGTAGTATGTAGAAGACAGCGGCAGTACCAGACGTAGTAGACAGCAGCAGTAGTAGAATGGTAGACAAGGGCAGTAGTAGACAGTGGCAGTAGTAGACAGTGGCAGTAGTAGACAGGGGCAGTAGTAGTCATTGGCAGTAGGAGTTGACAGCAGCAGTTGTTGGCAGCTGACGGCGGCAGCAGAATGTTAGTAGACCGTGGTGGTAGTAGTCGACAGGAACAGTAGATATCCGTAGAACAGTAGACAGTAATGATATAAATAAAAATAGGTGATAGCAGTAGATGAAGGCAGTAGTACTAGTAGATAATAGCAGATGATTGTAGTTGTATAGGAATGGTTTACCTTGTGGTTTGTTCGCTGGCCCAGGCTCCGAGGTCTAAGCGGGTGGTCGGCGTGCTTACCTTGCTGGTATGCAGTCTACAAGGGCAGCTTGTTTTCCAATGTGGTGCTTGTTACCAAATAACTTGCCTATTTTTTGTCTAGATATCTTGTTTGTTGTCTAAATATTTCGTTCAAAATTTCAACGGTAGACACTTTTAGTCACTTCGATAATTATTCGGTTGGTAGATGAAGTATTCACGTGTATTCTGTGTGAGTGGTGCTTTTACACTCTTACACTCTACGTACTTAACCACCTATTCCGCACGACCATTCGCAGCTGTGTCGTGAGGGTTACTGTGTCGTGAGTGTTACTGTGTCGTGAGGGTTACTTGGTTGTGTCGTGAGTGTTACTGGCTGTGTCGTGAGGGTTACTTGGCTGTGTCGTGAGTGTTACTGGCTGTGTCGTGAGGGTTACTGACTCACCCTTAGATGACACTCCCTATTCATGCTTGGAACAAAAATCAATACTAAAGGCACATAACTCGAAAAATTGCTCTAATTTAAATAGTGTATCTACCTACCTACCTAGTATTATGTGCCTTCATAGTAATTTTGAACGTAGATCAAATCACACAGTTCCAACTTCGACAATTTACCCTCGCTGTGCTTGTTGGCTTTATGTGTTTTCAAGCTCTGATTCTAGGAAGAAGAATATTCCCTAAACTGGCATCTGAATAGTTTCCCTGTTTTGGTCGTACTGGCTTTATGCTTTTTCAAACTAATTTTAAAAATGGAAGAATATTCATACAACTCTCATTTGAACTGTTCCTCTTTTCCGTGTTTTGTGTGCCTTTAAAATATCTCTCTTAACAGAAGAATATTCACATAACTCGCATTCGAAACGTTCCCCTTTTTCGTGCTCACTGGCTTGGTGCCCTTTAAATTACTTTTCCGAACAGAAGAATGTTCACAGAACTCGTATATGAGCAGTTTCCCTATTCCAGGCTTACTGGCTTTGTGTGCCATCAAGTTGCGTTGATGGACAGTGAAATGTGTTAGAAGATTAGAAAAATCACTGGAGCGTGATTACGCTAACCAGGTTTATTTCAGTGAACACAGTTTAGTTATAGTACATACACCAATGTTTACATGGCAACGGCAGGCACAAGAATGGGGTCGGAACCAGAGAACGCGCCTAGAAAATGGTTCTATACCACTAGCTGATTCTAAACGCAGTAACCTTAAACATACTGAAGTCGAACACATTCTAGGTGAACATTTAAACATTCAACACTCCTTCTCACATTGAATGTGCTTCTCAAAAAAAACTACACCTAGCTTACTTCTCAGCCTAGAGAACTTCTCGGCACTTAGACCCTTAGTAAATATATCAGCAAGCATATCATTCGAAAGACAATACACGAGATCAATTTCCTTAGTACAAAAGGCTACCTACAGCACTTTGGTATAAGTCTTTGTCACATTCCTCAACTTCATCTGAAGTTGTGACAAGGTCTGCATTAACATCTACAGGAGTGGCAACAGAATTTGCTTTATCCATGCCAAACCTAGACAACAGGGCCTTAGTATAAGCAGACTGCTCTAGCAACACTTCATTTTTAGTCTGCATCACACCTACACCCATCCTCCAAATCTATCAGGAGCAGCTCTGTTCCTAGTTGAACGACGGAACTCCAACTCTCCTTCTGAATCCTCATGTTTTTCTTCTTGAGGGAAGGAGCAAGGAACCCACTCAATTTCTTTTGAAGGCACCTTCTCAAATGACATAAACTGAGATTCATTTAATACCACATCTCTACTCAGCAAGATCTTTTTGGCATTAAAATCATACAGCCTGTATCCTTTAGTTCCACTTTAGAAAAAGGAAGTCTATGGTTCTTGCCATCACAACAGTTTTCACAAAAACATTCTCATTCCCTAAAGAACAATCAAAACCTCTAACAAGATCAAGAGACTTCAGTTTCTTAAAATTATCAAATCCTAGATGACAAAATTTCTTGTGCCACAACAGGTCATCTGAGGAGACATTCGAGCATATTGTAGCTACATGATAGGAACAATCCAGTCTATAAAGTCTTCCTACCTTACGACCAACAACTATCAACTCATTATTTTCATCTACAATCTCACATGTGCTTTTATTGAAATGGGTTTCTTTACCACATTCTGCATTCTGAGCAACAGACATCAAATTGCAAGCTACCTCTGGCACAAACAACACATTTTTTACAACACAATTCTTTACCTGCATATTAGGCAGTGTTATTTTAAGACGCACATCTCCAACTCCAACACCCTTCAAAGCTCTACCATCACCAATTTCAATTCTCAAAGGAGATGATAGATCAGAGTAAGATGAAAATTGATTTTTCTTGTTGCACATATGCTGAGTAGCACCTGAGTCAACTATCCAAGAATCACAGTCAACATTACTTATAGGAAAAACACTAGTAATCATAATAGTTTCACCTGTAGATGAGCTTCGTGCATCTACTGCTCTGTTTGCTTGGAATGTTCTATTTTCTTTTCTCAGTCTTTCTTCATAGACTCTACACTGTCTCTTAATGTGGCCCTCTTTACCACACTCAAAACACTTGATGAGCTTTTTGTTCCTTTTGAAACTCACTAGCAGTTTTTTACTGGAGTCTGAAGTACCAAGGCCACCTCACTGTCTTCTTTCTTCATTTAGGAGACGCTCAGTTACAACTTCCCACGCTGGTATCTTTTCATGGGCTTCAAGAGCAGTTACCAGAGTAGAAAACCTATCTGGTAGTGATGATAGCAGGATGATCACACGCTCTTCTTCTACTATAGCATCACCAATGATGGCCAGCTCCTCAAAGAGTTCAACAAACACTTTTAGATGATCTTGCAGATTTTGACCATTTTCCAACTTCATGTTGAACAGCTTTTTCTTCAGCTTGAATTTGTTTGCCCAAGTCTCAATCTCGGCGAGATTCAAACTTCCTCCGAGCCGCCTCATCTGTCGTTGAGGATATAGTTTCAGTGCCTTGAACTATATCCCACAGTCTATCCTTCACAAGACACATCCTCATATGTATCTTCCATGTTGGATAATTTCTCTCATTGAGTGGTTTCATGCAACTTTTACCACTGTTAGAGTCTACCATGTTCTTCACACTTGCTGCACTGTGTTAAGTAAACAAACTTCTACACTTCCTTGTTGTCACCACAGTTTGCTTCGAGACTTACTGTGTCCACTGAAGATTTATCTTTGGATCGTGTTCTGGGCCCATAACCTTTGTTAGAAGGTTAGAAAAATCACAGGAGCGTGATTACGCTAACCAGGTTTATTTCAGTGAACACAGTTTGGTTATAGTACAGACACCAATGTTTACATGGCAACGGCAGGCACAAGAATGGGGTCGGAACCAGAGAACGCGCCTAGAAAATGGTTCTATACCACTAGCTGATTCTAAACGCATTCTGTTACAAGAGTATTCATCACAGCGTTACGCAGTAACCTTAAACATACTGAAGTCGAACACATTCAAGGTGAATATTTAAACATTCACACAACTTGCTTTAGAATCGGTCACATATTTTTTGCTTATTTGTTCGGTGTCCCTTCAAGTCACTACTATGGACAGAATGTGGCAATACAGAAATAAAAGGCCTATTTATTATTATTTGTTATATGATTGTTTTATAGCGAGTTCTTTTCTCTCTCTCGTGAATTACGAAATTCATGGTTTAAAAAGTATAGTTTTTCTGCAAGCTTGTTCTTTTCCATTATTTGCAATTAATACCTATAAATGGTATAATTAATTAAATCCAAGAAAACGTGACACGATCGGCTTCGGAATGCCCTAAATCTCCACATGGATGAAATGATTAAAAGGTTACAATTTTTTAATGGCAGACGTGAGAAAGGATAGCATATACACACAGAAAATCAACGTGTCTTATTCTAATGGTCACAACAACAACAATCTTTATTTCCAATCAAGTACACAGTACATAGACATTTAGTACATTGGTTTTTAAATTCTTAAGGTTAACATTCTTAGAGTAAGGATGATGGTGAGCTCCATGCGACGATCATTGCCGGGTTTCAAACCCGCGCGCAGTCTTTCTGCACAAGCAGAGACCCGATACTGTTCACGGGCCGCAGACCACTCGACTACGGTGGCTCAAAAATGAAAATGGAAGTAACCTAGCCTGTTCTGGAAGATGAGCCACAAATATTGTACCCTATTAAACAGATTCATTGCATTACTAACTGTTGAATATTTTGGTACAACATAGCGTAATTAAAATTCAAAGAAATCGTTCGTATCAAAAATACGAGAAACAATCCAATACCTAATTTTGTTTTTACCTTGAATCAACCTTAGTAATTGTCATTAGATTGGAGATTCAACACAGGTGGCGAGGATCTAGCAATTTACCACTCGCGAATAACGAATCAAAAATACAGCTATTTCCTTCCCATTACGGTGCCAATAATTTTAAATGAATTTCCCACGCATAATTAGCTACTTCGATTCACGGTGTAGCATTATTCTGTAGCATCACATCGCTGTTCATGCTCCATTTTCAAGCTATGCGTATTAATTAATTGCGTACAAATTAAATCGTTCTTTTTACAATAAATTTCCTGTATTTTTGTGATTAGGTTTTTGTAACTTTAGGTGAGATTCTTGTAAATTTTTAATTATAAAAATTCGCTGTATTTTGTAAAACCATTCTTAGTACGAAAAAACTGTCGCTATGGTTCTTTTTTAAAAAATTCACCCCTGAGAAGCACATCCGGATTCTGAATCGACGTGAATCTGATCGTAGCTTTTAGGAGATAACACCGTAAGTTTACAGTGCCTTAAAGTGTTTTTTTACAGTAAGTCTAGAATTAGTTGTGTTTAGGACTTAGATCTATTTCTTAGCCTCACTATATTTTTCTAGAAATATTAGGTGTAGGATTGTTCATATCATTTGCGTTAATTTTTGTATAATGTGCGTATGTGGAGACGACCTATGGTACATTCCTGAAATAACCAAGTTTTAGGACTTGTATTTTGAGATTTAACAGAACAACTTGTGGTCTTAACTAGTACTGAGAGTATTTCTAATCTAATCTTCAAATCTACCTTACCTTCTGTTTAAAAATTCATCTGTTATGTTGAGATTTTCTATTGCTCATCATTAGTCATATGTTTCTTAAT